>JAQGBS010001268.1:0-16364 GCA_034698545.1 Acrobeloides obliquus | reverse complement strand
AAATTAATTGTTCCAATCTTCTCTTTCTTCAACAGCTTCGATGTAAACGCAATAGAGCATAGGCAACCTTCTATAGCCGACAAAAACATGATAAATGGTCCAATATATTTATTCACATTGGTATCAAGTATCTAAATGTTTAAGTAATCATTTATGAAAAACCCCCTCCTCCGAAATTTACCCAATTGGCTATAGAAGCTGCAATGTATGGGATAAAGTTAAAAACAAATTCCATACATATGGTATATATAACTAAGGAATTATTCTAAAAAGGAAAACGTTATTTCATTTGTTAAGAGATTAAACAACTATTCGCTTTTGTGAAGTCTGGTTGCTTAAATTGGTTGCTTGAGCCAAATTCGATTTATTATATTTTCTCGATAAATAAACAAAATAAGCACTACATATCATTATCAAAGCGGCAAAGGTTAATTTTACGTAACCGTAAGTATTAGTTGTGCTTAAGGCGAACACGCATCCCGGAGACCAACACGCTAAAATTATATTAAAGTTGGTTTTATGCTCGTCCGTCCAGTTTCGTCCAATTCTGTGGCATATGCCGGGAGAGGGATAATCCGAGTATACCCCTCCCCGGCCAAAAATCATAAAGATGTCCTGTTATGATTTTGAGTCAAAAAAATTCTCCCTAGTCGATACCTGTTTGCGACCCATGGGGATAGTCCAATGAATATAAGAATACGAATATGAATGATACTAGTGACATTGTAAAAAGAGTAATTTTAATTAAAATTTTCTTTTTTGTTTTGTTGTATTGAACAGGGAAACTTATAATTATACAACGTTCAATTGTCAAATAAAAAACAGCAACTGGATTTGCCATTAAAAATGCAAGACAAAGCATAAGTGTCCAAAACATTAAATAAGCGTTGTATGAATTTTCTAAATCAATAAGTTTTCTTTATAGTCTATTTTACGAGAAGGGTGCAAAAAAGTTGCCGCTCTATGGTGCAGTTGATAAAGAAGACGATCGTCCGATCTGACAAGTTGGGCAACGTTGAGATCCGATCCTGAAGGGCCGTTATATTTGAAATTCAGATAATTTTACGTTTTCTTTTTTTAATAGATCTCTTTAGTGCTGCTCTATGAGACCAAGGCTCATCATGACCCCAATCCACAACCAATTTTACAAGTTTAAACAATTTACTTACCAGGTCGCCACATAAACGTCATATACCCAGTATTAAATAACGCAAGAAAATTATAACAAAAGCCATTCAAAACATAAACAACTAAAATCGATGATAGTCGAAGATGATCGGGTAATTTACGACGTTCGTACACAATTTTCAATACTTTGCTCCAATTATAAATAGCAATTAGGTTGCACAAAAAGCTTATTGCGCTATAACTTAAGGAGAGATATGGAATATACGTCAAATCTCCCATAGATATTGATATAAAAATAAAGAAAGTGTACTTCCTCGATTTTAATTAAACAATAAGAAATTGATTTGAATATAGAGCGTGCATGTTTAAGTTCTAGCTTGTTAGCTCTGCACTTTTATAAAATTTGTTTCTTGAGTGAATTTTCTCATGACTGCCTTTAAATCGATGATGAGCGAAATGTTTTTTATTTAGCCTAAGTACATCTTTTACTCGCAACCGCTTTTGCCACAGTCAATTTCGATAAGATTGGTGTAATTTTAAAGGTCTAACTCTTATCTATAGAATGACACCAAGACCATGGCTTGAATCGATCACTGAGCTGAGATAAATGAAAAGAGTCCAAACAATGCGTGTTTTCAAAAAATGTTCAAAAAATACGCATTCTTTCTTTTGTATTTATCTCAGCCCAGCGATCGATTCAAGCCATGGTCTCGGTATCATTCAATAGCTAAGGGGTAGACCTTTAAAATGACACCAAACTCATCGAAATTGACTGTGGCAATTTTGAAATTTAAAAGATGTGCATAAAATCCGTGGGAAAAATTCTCGTGAATAAAATCCGTGCGGATTTTCAATTTCATTTTCAATGTGCGGTGGATTCCCTCCTATTGCCAAATTTTGGGAGGCTAAAGTTGTCCAAATTTTCCCATTTTGGAGAGAGGGAATTTTTTAAAAATTTGCATTGTTTCCCGAAAAATAAAAATATATTCAGGGTGAGGGGAATGTTCCCCAGGCCCCTCCCATAATTACAGCCAATCAACATAAAGGACAACAAGAAAATTGAAACGAGGATCGTTGAAAATAGCTTTCCGGACCATATCTGAAATGTAGATATTTTTTATCAGTTTATTTTACCTTTTTATGTAGGGATGTCCAGCAAAATATGGTAAATCGGTTAAATGAAATTAAGGCGTGGCAGAAGAATTCGACGTTTTGAAAAAACTATTGAAGCCATTGATTAGACCAAGAAATTGCATGGCGATAAAAGAATTTAACCAGTTCAATAAAATGCCGTAACCTGGGAAGTTTGTGATTTGCCTCTGAAACTTCTACATAGCATATGCCTCTTATAAAGGACCAGTCCAGTAATTTAAAATCATATGAAAAAATGATAATTCAGAAAGATCATGAGAAATGGAGCATTTTTTGTTTTTACGGCATGTTCTGAATCGTTGTAGTTTTTGCGATAATTGCGTTTGAAATTTTGAATTTGTGTACAAGCTCTTCGTTGTAATACACAATTCAAAAAGGTTACATGCCGTAAAAACAAAAAATGCTCCATTTCTCATGATCTTTCCTAATATATCATTTTTTCATATGATTGTAAATTACTGAATTATTCCTTTAACTTACAGTGACATAAAAGATCGTGTCTACAGCCCGAAGAACAACAAAAATCACGTAGAAGGCGTTAGTGTATTGAATATTTTTTGTTACGAGTCTTGACAACAACAAAATCATCATCGATATATGGAATAACCAAAAAGGAAAGGTTATTGAAAGCATAACGGTATTCAGTAGAGCCATAAGTGTTTTTATTTGGAGCTACGGAAAAGCTTCATAGAAAATAATGTAACTGAGGAAACTATATTAAATGGCCTGGTGAATAAGGCCACAGTTTAATGAGTTTTTCTAAGTTTTCACACTGGGAACAGTAATCATAAGACCAGCGTAAGACAAAGGAGACGAAGTGAAAATAATTTCAAGGATTTTATATTCTCATGTACTTTAAGAATTTTAGCTAAAATATTAAATGCTAAATCTCACATGAATTTGCCGTATTTTTTTATTTCATCTTGGAGTGGGGGCGTCCCCCATCATTATAAAATTTTATTGAAAAAGCAAAAACTTTTGTCCTGAACCGGGATTCGAACCCGCCCCTATAAACTTCAAAACAATCGCTTTGTTCACGTGGTGGCTATCCGACTTTGTGGACATGCATAAAAACCCATTGATATGGTACTCATTTTACTCGTCTTGCATGAAATGTGTTGATTGGTGCAATCCGTTTATAAAAGTTTCCCGTGCCAACATTTTTTCGCATTTTAGGAAAAGTTCTCGGACTCGATTGCCGATCCACGATTGAAATTAATCGGTACTCCTCTGTTTGTATAAAGTGTTTCCAGTCCATGATTCGCTTCCGGAGGTCCGGAACTCCAAAAAATAGGATGCCGTTATAATTATGTGGAGCAGTAAATGAAATTAGCCGAGTGGGAAAACAAGAAGCATGGCCATTGGCCACCCTTCATTCAAGACTGGTTCGAGATTTCGAGATATCGTCTCTTAAATCCTTGTTTCATTAAAAATCGGTGTATTGACACGATGGTCGATCTTTTTCGATAAAAAATCGACTAATCGTGTCTATACACAAATACGCAGACGAAACTACACACGCCTCGGCAATGAGAGCGATTCACTTGCCGTAATAACAAAAATGCTCTATTTTTCATGAACTTTCTAAATATGGCAACTTTTTTCCGAGTGGAATGGTTCTTTAACATAACACTTTAGTCCTTCAACTTGTACATATTCATATCCCTAGTAACTTGGTTGAAAAACGATCACGTTTACCGCAAGAGAATTAACCAACAGATTGTGAAAAAATTTCAACGACACAATTGTACAGTGACAACTATAGCAATACAAGATAATAAACTCATAATCAAAAATGTGGAAGGAAAGATTGTAATAACGGATCAGTCAGCAGAAATCTATTTTTCCAACTTGAATTATTTTTGGGCTGATCCTAATGTTAACACAAAAAATTTTACTTGAAATTTTTTTAAAGCTATTTGAATTTGTAAAAATAAATAATTCATTTGTTTAAAATATTTGGGATCTTCCAGATCGGATAGACATTCTTCTGTAAATGGATGGTCCATGATTTGTTGGCCAATGATCCTACTACATCAAATGTGTAAAGTCTAAGTGTCCAGTCCATGATTTGCCCCCGAACTTCAGGAACTCCAAAAAATATAGCGACTTTATGATTATGTGGAGCAGTATATGTGAAATTAGCGAAGTGGAAAAATAAGAAGCACTGATCAAGAAAATGTTTTCCTATACATTTTTCTAATCAAACTTCATCATATGGTATTTTGTTGTTAATTCAAGTGAAAGTGAAAAGATCCGAAAAAACGTCTTAAGCAATATTAAATACGCATTTAAGTATAAATTCTATCAAATGTTTCGCATAAAATTAATTAATTTCTCACCAGAGCGCTTTGTAATTCTAATTAAAATAATCGGTTTACATGCTTGAAATTCAAAACACATATATGCCGGGTATTTTCTCTTATGTCACTTTTCCATGTTCCATATAGTTATTTTATAGGAAGAGAATCGGGTGCTGAATGAACTATACAAATTATATACCACAATTTGTAAACCCGGAATTGAATGTTGCCGATAAATTTTGTCACATTCTTTCCTTGGTGACAGGACCTGTAAATATTATATTGGTCTCATATTTTGTATTTCTGGCACAAGATGACAGGAAAAGATTTCATCGAAATTTTTGGTAGGTAGAACAAAGCAGTTTGGATAGTACAGTGATTTTTTGCAAAAATTAGCGGAAACACAAAACTTTAAAAATGAGTCACACCATTCGACTCAGCTCAACGAGACGAGTAAAATAAGGTACACATGTACCCCTTTCCCTCCGGTAAGGCTCTGTTTTACCACAAAAAATCGCCGTGATAGGATATAATTAGGCTAAATTGATCCACTCAAAATTCAAATTTTAGCATCCTCCGCTTCCACATGCTCTTGGCATTTAATTCCATTTTAATGCCCCACTTCTGTATGGACTTGATATATCTCATAACGAATACAACTAGCCCAAGTGGAATCTGGAGTGAGGTTCTAGAATGGGGCATCATAGTCGGCAATCTCGGTTCTGATCTACTTCGTTATATATGGATTGCTTTTATAATAGAAAGATATTATGCCACTGTACACAGTCATGAGTATGAAAACCAAAGCCATACATTCTTACCTATAGTTTTGACTTTGTTTTCGTATGGTATTACCGGGGGATTGGAGATTATGAAATATTATCGTAAGTGAAAAAGATTTTGTCTACAAATTTTTTGGACTCATAAAAAAATAAGAAATTTTGATAGAAATAGATGGTGTTGGAAATTAAGAGGCTTGGGCTTAGGCTTAGGCTTAAGCTTAGGCTTAAGTTTAGGCTTAAGCTTAGGCTTACTATCCCAATTCCAATATTTTTTTTTATCAAAATTGCTAGGCTTACAATTGTTTTCATCGTTTATTTAATAATAATTTTTTAGTTACACTAAATCAAGCTATCGTCTATAGCATTATGTTTATTAGTGATATTGTTGGCCTGATCGTAAGCCTGTTTAATTTTTCAAAAATTTAATTTTAATTTTTTTAAGTCAATATATCTCCTTTACAAATACAACCACAATCTCCGAAAAATCAACCCCAATAGCCATGTTGTCCTCACACAAAGATATCAGGTAGATAAATCAAGTTTTCGTTTTTTGCAAAATTCTAGATAACCGAAAATATTCGTGCACTCCAATTATTGTTTCCAATAATTCTAATGGGAGTTTGCGTGACAACTTCTGGGACTATTTTAAGAGTTATAACGACTTGCGTTAATGACTTGACATGGATTTTCAGATATGCTATAGTGCTGTATTATGGGGTAAGGTGATAATAACAGATAAGGTCGGGTCAGTGCTGTACCGGGGTACATGTATTCCACCCCAAGGGCCAAAAAAGTTTAAAAAATCCGAAGGGTCCCCCCATGTTTTTTACCAAAATCTAGTACCCCTGAAAAAATCCTGTGTACGGCACTGTGTCAGATAGTGAAGTAGACATGAGAGCAGGGGTCCAGCTACCTCCTAAGTGCCTTCTCCCTACCCCTTTTTGCTACGCCACTGGGGTCAGGATGAGTAAATTCTATTTGTCATTTTCTGAAGAGGTTCAGATTAAAGGCAGCATTTTTTAAGCTGAAAATCATCAGAAAATGGTACAAATTGTGAAAAAGATTTTAGTGAAAATGTTTGAGTAGGAACACAAAGCATAATATACTTTTATATATTAACATTTTAGTTCTTCAACTTGTACATATTCATATCCCTAGTAACTTGGCTGAAAAACGATCATATTTACTGCAAGAGAATTAACCAGATTTTGAAAACTTTTCAACGACACAATCGAGTAGTGACACCTACACCAACGCAAGATAACAAACTCATACTCAAAAATGTGGAAGGAAAGATTGTAATAACGGATCAGTCAGCAGAAATCTATTTTTCCAACTTGAAGTATTGCTGGACTAATCCTAATGTTAACACAAAAAATCTTATTTGAAATTTTTTTTAAAGCTATTCGAATTTGTAACAATAAATAATTCACTTTTGTAAAATATAACTCATAAAATTAACGCTCCTTAGCCTATGTGTGATCATAAATATTGTTTTTTTATAACTTCTATATTTATTTTCTGTATAAAAATTTTACTCAGGATGCAATAAAATTATTTTGAAAAGAATTAGAAAAGATCAAGTTTTTGTGTCAATATACAGAGTGACTTCGTGTCAATCTACAAGTATAAGCAATTCGAAAGCTTTATACAGGGTGGGTTAAAAAAGTGCATTTTAGTGAATTTTGAAAAAAAACTTCAAAACAATCGCTTTATCCATGTGGTGGCTATCCGACTTTGTGGACATGCATAAAAACCCATTGATATGGTACTCATTTTACTCGTCTCGCATGAAATGTGTTGATTGGTGCAATGCGTTTATAAAAGTTTCCCGTGCCAACATTTTTTTCGCATTTTCGGTTTGTCCTTCTCTATTTGTATAAAATGTTTCCAGTCCATGATTCGTTTTAGGAGGCCCGGAACTCCAAAAATAGGGTACTGGTATAATTATGTGAAGCAGTATATGTGAAATTAACGAAGTGGGAAAACAAGTAGCACTGATCAAGAAAGATTCCGTGCATTTTCTTACTCAACATACCACTTCATCATGCGGTATTTTGTTGTTAATTTAAATGAAAGTGAAAAGATCTCAAAATAAACGCGTTAAACAATATTAAACATGCATTTAAGGAAATACTTTGTATTGAATTGCTTACGCACGAATTAATTAATTTCCCACCAGCAAGTATTGAAATTATATTTAAAATCTAAACGGTTCACATGTTAGAAATTCAAATCACATATATACCGGATATTTTCTCTTATGCCACTTTTCCATGTGCCATATAGTTATTTTATAGGAAGAGAATCGGGTGCTGAATGAACTATACAGATTATATAGCGCAATTTGTAAAGCCGGAAACGAATGTTGCCGATAAATTTTGTCACATTTTTTCCCTAGTAGCAGAACCTGTAAATATTGTATTGGTCTCATATTTTGTATTTCTGACACAAGATGACAGGAAAAGATTTCATCGAAATTTTTGGTAGGTAGAGCCGAGCAGATCGGATAGCAATGCGGTTTTTTTGGCAAAAATTAGCGAAAACTCGAAACGAGTCATGCCATTCGACTCGGCTCAACGAGACGAGTAAAACGAGGTATATATGTACCTCCCCCTCCCCCGGTATGGTCCTGTTTTGCCACAAAAAATCGCCGTGATAGGATATGTCTAGGCCAAACTGATCTACTTAACAAAGTTCAAAATTTAGCATCCTCCGTTTCCACATGCTCTTGGCATTTTATTCAATTTCGATATCCCACTTCTGTCTTGACTTGGTGACCTTCATAACGAATACAACTAACCCAAGTGGAACTTGGGGTGAGGTTCGAGCATGGACCATCATGGTCGCCAATCTCGGTTCTGATCTACTTCGTTATATATGGATTGCTTTTATAATAGAAAGATATTATGCCACCGTACACAGTCATGAGTATGAAAACCAAAGCCATACATTCTTACCTATAGTTTTGACTTTGTTTTCGTATGGTATTACCGGGGCGTTGGAGCTTATGAAATATTATTGTAAGTGAAAAAGATGTTGTTTCAAATTTTTGGGACTCATAAAAAAGTTAGATATGTTTTATAGAAGTGGATGATGTTGGAAATTAAGAGGCTTAGGCTTACTATCCCAATTCCAATATTTTTACCAACAAAATTGTTAGGCTTACAATTGTTTTCATCTCTTCTTTAATAATAATTTTTTAGTGTCACTAAATGAAGCTATCGTCTATAGCATTATGTTCATAAGTGATATTGTTGGCCTGATCGTAAGCCTGTTTAATTTTTCAAAAGTTTATTTCCAATTTTTTAAGTCAATATATTTCCTTTATAAATACAACCACCACCTCCGAAAAATCAGCCCCAATAGCAATGTTGTCCTCACACAAAGATATCAGGTAGATAAATCAGGTTTTCTTTTTTTGCAAAATTCTAGATAACCGAAAATATTCGTGCACTCCAAGTTTTGTTTCCAATAATTCTAATGGGAGTTTGCGTGACAACTTCTGGGACTATTTTAAGAGTTATAACGACTTGTGTTATAGACTTGGAATGGATTTTCAGATATACTATAGTGCTGTATTATGGAGTAATGTGATAATAAGAGATAGGGTCTGGCCAGTGCCGCTCCGGGGAGGGGGGGGGGGGTACATGTATCCCACTCTCTTCGAAAATGTCAAATTCGGATTTCCCGTATATTTTTACCCCTAGAGGGGTCATTGCCTGAAAAACTTTTCACGTGGGTGGCCCCTCTATTGTGTAGTAGCTCCAAAATTCCTACACATAAGGATCCCCTTTATATTTTTGGGAAAAAATGACCTTGCCCCCTAGCCCTTTTTGCTACGCCACTGGGGTCGGGTTGAGTAATTCTATTTATGATTTTCTGAGAAGCTTCAGATTAAAGGCAGCATTTTTTAAGCTGAAACTCTCAGAAAATGGTAATTTTTGGTGAAAAATTGAAGATTTTTAGTGAAAATTTTTGAATAGGAACACAAAGTATAATATACTTTTATATATGAACACAACGTTTTAGTTCTTCAACCTGTACATATTCATAGCCCTAGTAACTTGGCTGAAAAACGATCAAATTTACTGCAAGAGAATTCACCAGCAGATTTTGAAAAAATTTAAACGACACAATCGAACAGTGACACCTACAGCAACGCAAAATAACAAACTCATACTTAAAAATGTGGAAGGAAAAATTGTAATAACGAATCAGTCAACAGAAATCTATTTTTCCAACTTGAAAAATTTGTGGGCTAATCGTAATGTTAACACAAAAATTTGAATTTTTTAAATTTTTAAATTTTTTAAATCTTATTTGAATTTTTTAAGCTAGTCGACTTTGTAAAAATAAATAACTTACTTTTGTAAAATATTGGGAATCTTCAGATCGGATAGGACAAATTTCGTCAAAAATCGACTTCTATAACCAAATATCGACATTTAAAATTCATTTGCAACATTGAAAAACCCCATTTTTTGAAAAAGTCTGGATATTGACACGAAAACGTTAGTTCCGCTCAAAAATACTTGATGTGTTTGTCCAATCGTTTCGGGGACGCTTGATTTAAACCCTGAGTGCTAAAAATAAAGTTGTAGGGGACGATGAGAGAAGACGATCGGCACCACTTTTATGGGAACACCTCCTAAAAAAATTTTTAACAATGATTTTTAATGAATGTTTAACCATCTCTCAATTCAATCTCTAGCTAAAAATAAGGAAGCAATGATCGAGAATATGTTTTCCAAGCACACTTTTTCCCAGTGGTATTTTGTTGTTAATTCACGTGAAAGTGAACAAATCCGAAACCAACGTGTTAATATATTAAACACGTATTTAAGAATAATACTCTGTATTAACTTGCTTCGCACGGAATTAATTAATTTCCCACCAGAGGGAGTTGTAATTCAATTTAGAATCTAAACGGTTCGCATGTTAGAAATTCAATTCACATATATACCGAATATTTTCTCTTATGCCACTTTTCCATCTGCCATATAGTCATTTTATAGGGAAAAAATCGGGTGCTGAATGAACTATACAGGTTATATACCGCAATATGTAAACCCGGACTTGAATGTTGCCGATAAATTTTGTCACATTTTTTCCCTAGTAACAGAACCTGTAAATGTTGTATTGATTTCATATTTTGTATTTTTGACGAAATCCGACATGAAAAGATTTCATCGAAATTTTTGGTAGGTATAACAGAGCTGATCGGATAGCACAGCGGTTTTTTGCAAAAATTGACGGGAACTCGAAACTTTAAAAACGAGTCAGTTTCCGATTTTTGCCGCAAAAAACCGCCATGATAGGATATGACTAGGCCAAATTGATCCACAACAAAATTCTAATTTTAGCATCCTCCGCTTCCACATGCTCTTGGCATTTTATTCGATTGTGCTATCCCACTTCTGTCTTGACTTGGTGCCCTTCATAACGAATACAACTAACCCAAGTGGAACCTGGGGTGAGGTTCGCGTATGGAGCATCATAGTCGGCAATCTCGGTTCTGATCTACTTCGTTATATATGGATTGCTTTTATAATAGAAAGATATTATGCCACTGTATATAGTTATGCGTATGAAAACCAAAGCCATACATTCTTACCTATAGTTTTGACTTTGTTTTCGTATGGTATTACCGGGGCGTTGGAGCTTATGAAATATTATTGTAAGTGAAAAAGATTTTTGTTTACAAATTTTTGGGACTCATAAAAAAATTATGAATGTTTTATAGAAATAGATAATGTTGGAAATTAAGAGGCTTGGGCTTAGGCGTAGGCTTAAGCTCTAGCTTACAATGTTTGCATCGCCTATTGAATAATAATTTTTTTAGTGGCACTAAATGAAGCTATCATCTATAGCATTATGTTCATTAGTGATATTGTTGGCCTGATCGTAAGCCTGTTTAATTTTTCAAAAGTTTATTTCCAATTTTTTAAGTCAATATATCTCCTTTACAAATACAACCACCGTCTCCGAAAAATCAACCCCAATAACAATGTTGTCCTTACACAAAGATATCAGGTATATAAATCAAGTTTTAATTTTTTGCAAAATTCTAGATAACCGAAAATATTCGTGCACTCCAAGTATTGTTTCCAATAATTCTAATGGGAGTTTGCGTGACAACTTCTGGGACTATTATAAGAATTATAACCACTTGTGTTATAGACTTGCAATGGGTTTTCAGATATGCTATAGTGTTGTATTATGGGGTGAGTCGATAATAAGAAGAATTAGTCGAGTAGAGCCTAGTCCAATAATTGTCATTTCCTATGAGTTTTCTGCTCAAAAGCGGTCATTTTTAAGCAGAAAGATCTCAGAAAATGACAATTTTAGGCTAAAAAATGATTATTTTTGTAAAAAATTTGAAACTTTTTTGACTGGCTTAACTAATTTTTTAAAGTATACTAGTACGAAATATTAAAGGACCACTCCACTCGGAAAAAAGTTTCCATGATTTGTATATATTCAGAAAGTTCATGAAATTCTGAGCATTTTTTGTTTCGTTATAATACGCAGACGAAACTACACACGCGATTATCTCGATAACATTAGCGATTCAGAACTTGCCATCTAAACAAAAAATGCTCCATTTTTCATGAACTTTCTGAATATATACAAATCATGGCAACTTTTTTCCGAGTGGAATGGTTCTTTGACATAACATTTTAGTTCTTCAACTTGTACATATTCATAGCCCTAGTAACTTGGCTGAAAAACGATCTTGTTTACCGCAAGAGAATTAACCAACAGATTGTGAAAAAATTTAAACGATACAATCGAACAGCGACAATTACAGCAACACAAGATAAGAAACTCATATTCAAAAATGTGGAAGGAAAAATTGTAATAACGGATCAGTCAGCAGAAATCTATTTTTCCAACTTGAATTATTTTTGGGCTGATCCTAATGTTAACACAAAAAATCTTACTTGAAATTTTTTAAAAGCTATTCGAATTTGTAAAAATAAATAATTCATTTGTTTCTACCAGATCGATAGGTATTCTTCTGTAAATGGATGGTCCATGATTTGTGGCCAGTGATTCTACTATATCAAACGTGTAGAGTCTGAGTGTGTAAACCATAAGTGCACAAATAGATATAATGGTCTAATAGTTTTAAATATGCGTAGATTATTTTATTTGCTATTTATATCGACTTTTGCTGCTATATACTCGAAAAAGTCACCATCACAGTTTGAGGTTGGTTTTCATTCACTATGATACGAAGGATCTAATGAGGGTGCTCCCTCAAAGCACCCCTCAAATAACTTTTTTAAATGAAAAATTTACATATGCATTAAATTTACATGTGCGTAATTTTTTCAAAAAATAAAAAATTTCCAGAAGCACAGCGGCATAAGTTGTAAAAGTTGAGCGAGCTCGAATTGAAATTATTTATTGAAACTGAGGTCATTTCGAGTCAAATTTCGTGAAAAAACGAAAAGCAGGTGAAATTCTATGCTATATTTCAGGATACCCTATGTGATAAGTAACGAAATTTCAAAGTGCCATATCTCGGATAAAACGAGATCCAAACTCGAAACTCTTTTACAATGAAACCGTATATGAACTTTCATTTGGCGCTGTTTTTAAAAAAATTGTTCGGGTTGGAGTCTTCGTGGCACTGGACCTTTAAAGCGAAAGAATAAGGTCAAAATCTTGTGAGGCTCGTAGACCATAGGTAGAGAAAAGCTTTAATTTTTCGCTTCTTTGTGCTTATAATTATGCCAATTTTCAAAAAACAAGCCGGTTATAATCGCATTTATAAGTACCGTTATAATTATGTGGAGCCTGAAAATGGGCATTTTGGAGTTTCGGGTCGATATTTTTTATCTTTGAGGCTTATCCGCGCAAATATCGCCTAGAATACCGTTTTCGGCCCTCCTCTATTTGCATAAAATGTTCCCAGTCCATGATGTGCCCCTGGAGGTCTGGAACTCCAAAAAATAGGGTGACGTTATGATTATGTGGAGCTGTGTATGTGAAATTAGCGAAGTGGAAAAATAAGAAGCACTGATCAAGAACATGTCCATACATTTTCCTAATCAAACTTCATCATGTGGTATTTTGTTGTTAATTCAAGTGAAAGTGAAAAGATCCGAAAAACGTGTTAAAAAATATTAAACACGCATTTAAGAATAAACTCAAACAAAATGTTTCGCACAGAATTAATTAATTTCTCATCAGAGCGCTTTACAATTCTAATTAAAATCTAAACGGTTCACATGCTAGAAATTCAAATCACATATATACCGGGTATTTTCTCTTATGCCACTTTTCCATGTTCCATATAGTTATTTTATAGAAAAAACTCAGGTGCTGAATGAACTTTACAAATTATATACCGCAATATGTAAACCCGGAATTGAATGTTGCCGATAAATTTTGTCATATTCTTTCCTTGGTGACAGGACCTGTAAATATTATATTGGTCTCATATTTCTTATTGTTGATAAAATTCGACAGGAAAAGATTTCATCGAAATTTTTGGTAGGTAGAACAAAGCAGATTGGATAGTACAGTGATTTTTTGCAAAAATTAGCGGAAACTCAAAACTTTAAAAATGAGTCGCACCATTCGACTCAGCTCAACGAGACGAGTAAAATGAGGTATACATGTACCCCCTTCCCTTCGGTACGGCTCTATTTTACCACAAAAAACTGTCGTGATAGGATATAGCTAGGCTAAACTGATCCACTCAACAAAATTCTAATTTTAGCATCCTCCACTTCCACATGCTCTTGGCATTTAATTCCATTTTAATACCCCACTTCTTTACTGATTTGATATATCTCATAACGAATACAACTAACCCCAGTGGAACCTGGGGTGAGGTTCATGTATGGGGCGTCATAGTTAGCAATCTCGGTTCTGATCTACTTCGTTATATATGGATTGCGTTTATAATAGAAAGATATTATGCCACTGTATATAGTTATGAGTATGAAAACCAAAACCATACATGCTTACTTATAGTGTTGACTCTGTTTTCGTATGGTATTACCGGGGTATTGGAGATTATAAAATATTATTGTAAGTGAAAAAAAATTTTGGGGACTCATCAAAAAATGAAAATTTTTATAGAAATAGATAGTGTTGAAAATTAAGAGGCTTAGGCTTGGGTTTTAGGCTTAAGCTTGGGCTTACTATCTCAATTCCAATATTTTTATCAAAATTGCTAGGCTTTCAATTGTTTTCATCGCTTATTTAATAATAATTTTTTAGTTACACTAAATCAAGCTATCGTCTATAGCATTATGTTTATTAGTGATATTGTTGGCCTGATTGTAAGCCCTTTTAATTTAAAAAAATTTATTTTCAATTTTTTAAGTCAATATATTTCCTTTACAAATACAACCACCGTCTCCGAAAAATCAAACCCAATAGCAATGTTGTTCTCACACAAAGATATCAGGTAGATAAATCAAGCTTTCATTTTTTGCAAAATTCTAGATAACCGAAAATATTCGTGCACTCCAATTATTGTTTCCAATAATTCTAATGGGAGCTTGCGTAACAACTTCTGGGACTATTTTAAGAGTTATAACGACTTGCGTTAATGACTTGGCATGGATTTTCCGATATGCTATAGTGCTGTATTATGGGGTAAGGTGATAACAGATAAAGTCGGGCCTGTGCCGTACCGGGGTACATGTACCCCACTCCAAGGCCAAAAAAGTTTAAAAAATCCGAAGGGTCCCCCTATGTTTTTTTACCAAAATCTAGTACCCCTGAAAAAATCCTGTGTACGGCAATGTGTCAGGTAGTGGAGTAGGCATGAGAGCAGGGGTCCAACTACCCCCTTGGTAAGGGCGTAGCTAGGATTTCAAAATCTGTATTTTAAAGTTTTAAAAAATGAATATACGTATTCGAATGCCTATACTGAGTTCGGTATAAATTTTTGGCCAAAAAATTTTTTGACCTCACCCCTTGGTTGTAGGGTCGAAAAACACTAAAATCGACAAAAAGTTAATTTTCAAAAAAACCTAAATTTTTCGTGCACTAATTTTGCACATAAAAGATTTCTGAGAAAATTTTGGGTAAATGCCTCCTCCCTACCCCTTTTTACTACGCCACTGGGGTCGGGTTGAGTAGATTCTATTTGTCATTTTTTGAAGAGATTCAGATTAAAGGCAGCATTTTTAAAGCTGAAAATCATCAGAAAATGGTAATTTTTGGTGAAAAATTGAAGATTTTTAGTGAACATTTTTGAGTAGGAACATAAAGCATAATATACTTTTATATTTGAACACAACATTTTAGTTCTTCAACTTGTACATATTCATATCCCTAGTAACTTGGCTGAAAAACGATCACATTTACTGCAAGCGAATTAACCAGATTTTGAAAAATTTTCAACGACACAATCGAGTAGTGACACCTACACCAACACAAGATAACAAACTCATACTCAAAAATGTGGAAGGAAAGATTGTAATAACGAATCAGTCAACAGAAATCTATTTTTCTAATTTGAAGTATTTTTGGGCTAATCCTAATGTTAACACAAAAAATCTTTGTTGAAATTTTTTTAAAGCTATTCGAATTTGTAAAAATAAATAATTCACTTTTGTAAAATATTAGGAATCTTTCAGATCGGATTGGCATTCTTCTGTAAATATTCCCTGAATCAGGGTTAGTCAAGCATTTTCATTCCTCAGAAATGCGCGCAATCAATTCCCCGACTAGAAAAACCCAAATACAGTGAAAATTTGGTCAAAAACCAACTTCTATAACCAAATATCGACATTTTAAAATTAATTTGCAATATTGAAAAATACTCATTTTTGAAAAAGCCTGTATATTGACACGAAAACATGACCGATTGAATTGCATTCAGCATACACTCTTATCCAGGGTTTCTATCAAGTTTTTTTAAAATTCAGACGCTGAGCCTTCAAAACTCAGATTTTGTCCTCAAAATTCAGTACATTTTTCAAAGCAACAAATTTACGTTCCTCAATATATTCTTAGGGAAATT
>JAQGBS010001267.1:0-16370 GCA_034698545.1 Acrobeloides obliquus | reverse complement strand
AGCCAAAGTTCGCTTGGGAGAAACGAGAAAGAGAAATTTTCTCTCTTACACTTCTCACATGAGCACGTTTCACTTTTCTCGGGCCACATGAAGAAATATTGCATAACGTGTGGCATAGAAAAAATTTTTACGCTGAGAAGAAAAGAAAATGGAGAAATTTTGGAGAATCGAGGAGAGAAAAGACACTTTTTGAGTCGCGAGCGATGGCTGTCAGTTAGGGATTCTCTCACACGTTCACAATGGTCGGAAGCAACTGGCTGACAACGGGAAGCGAGCGACATGATGTAGAAAAATGTTAAAAATAAAACAAAAATGAAATTGTTAGATTTATGATAGTCGTGCTCCGTACAAAAATTGACCGATGAAATTCATATATATTTTTTATTTTTGGCCCCCAGAATTTTTATATCCCCTTTCAGTAGGGGGACCCTGTGAGATCAAAATTAAAAAATTGCATCGTATTTCGCATGTCGAAAAACCCCCTGAGTACAAAAAATCAGAGCCAGAAACGCTAAAATAAACGAAATACGGTGACTCCTTTGAAACAAGTCCTCAAAAATGAAAAAAATTGAATTTTTTAATTTTTTAGGGGGTATCCCATTTTTTATCTCCTGCACATATACTCATTACATATTAATTTTAAAAGAATGTGAGTGCAAATGTGATCATAAGCCTAAGCCCAAGCATAAGCCTAAGTCTAAGAATAAGCTTAAGCAAGGCCACATCCTGAACCAACCCTAAGCTTAAGCTTAAGCCTAAGCCCAAGCCTAAGTCTAAGCCAGGCCATACCCTGAGCCAACTTTAAGCAAATCCTAAGAATAAGCCTAAGCCCAAGCCTAAGCTCAAGCTCAAGCTCAAGCCCAAGCCTAAGCCTAAACCTAAGCCTAGTCCTAAGCCTTCAATTACAGCCATAAATAGTAAATAACGGCACGAAATAATTTCTTTAATAAGTCCAAAAATTATTTTCATTAATTTTTTTCTGCGTCATTAACAAACTTTTAAACTTTACATTTTTTTAAATTTTCATACATCATGTCATCTTGCGACCGCTTCTAATAGAAAGAAAAAAAGAAACGCACAAGAAAATAGCAAATGAGCCGCTTCGCAACTCCGTGGATGTGAACATGTATTAAAAACGCACGCTTCTCGTCTTCTTTTTTCACTATATGCATACTCTCGACAAACGTTCGTTTTTTGCGTGTATAGGGCACCCAGAGGAATCAGCCAGCCGCTAAAATGCATATACGAATGAAAAAGGACCGAATGCACCAAACACATATGCATACAAACGTGAAATATTGATGGAAAAGAAGAATAGAGCTTGCGGGTTCGGCTTGTTTCATACACTTTTATTGTAGAGACAAAAAATGTATTAAGAAAAGGAAAAATTGGGGATGGTGAAAAATAACAAAAATGAAATATGAGTAGAATCTGTTCAAAATCTTGATCAATATAAAAAATTACATAAGTGCAAAAATTTTGAAAAAATTAAAAATTTTAGTGAATCAACTAGGATTGAACCAAGACCATAAAACTGGTAACATAGTCAAGTGGGTAAGAGACTAATCTCAAAATTTGACAAGATTGGTGTCGTTTAAAGGTTTTCGACTATGCTAACTAGGAAGGTTACGTTAATTTTGTATGAAAATTTTTTTGAAGGATAACGATGCTGAATTTTGTTTCCAAATTTAAATAAAAAATGGAAAACTCTTTCAAAATCTTGCTCAGCATAGATAATTACAACAATGCAAAATTTTTAGCTAATTTAACATTTTGTGACTCAAGGGGATCGAACCAGGGTCATAAAACTGGTAGCATAGCGAAGTGGTAAAAGGCTAGATACGAACTATGACACTATAAGTGACGTTTAAAGTTTTTGGCCATGCTGAACACAATGGTTGTGTTAATTTTGAGTGTAAAAATTTCTGTAGCGTTAACTAATTTTTAATTTGTGTTTTCCAACAAATTTTTTACCAGTTTTGACATACCTGAAATGGGATCAGAGTTTATCAAAAACGTTTTCAAAACATCTATTTTTAACCTTAACCCCAACACCACTTTCTCCAAAATTTCAACAAAAAATGAACACTGCTGCCAGTCGCTAGCTGGCCAAATCATCTCACTCTTTACCGCACTCTTTCCTTCTCACATAAAAACGGTCATAGAACCCAGAGGACTAGAAGAAAATGAAGCAAAGCATCAACGTGATATAATCTAACAAAGGCGTGGCTGAGCGATCTTTCCGTGGCCATTTTTTGTCTTCTCTTCGTTTCTTCCATGCCCAACGCAGCATCCAACGAGTGGCGAGATCTTCGATTCAGTTTTCGATGGGGTTGTTTACCGCAAAATTGAAAGGGACAAAAAATTCTCTCATTTTTCTCAACAACGGCACATTTTCCTGGTCTTTGATGTCTTAGCGAATGAAAAATAGAAAAGAGAATAACAACGAGAACTTCTCATGTGTTGGGGGTTTTTCCAATTCTCTTATAACAAGATAAATACACATCAACCAAGAGCTGAAAAATGGGAGTGATGTAGAAAAAGTATGATGCCGCCAAATCGTAAACAACTTTAAAACATGAGCAAGGTATCAAAAATTATAATCGCTTTCATGCAAAAGCTTGAAACTTTTGAAATATGAGAAAAATGTTAGGAAATGTATCGGTATTTCAAGGTCGGGATCAAAGTATAGGAGTAAATGAGAAAATTTATCATAAATATTCTCATCTAATGAAGAGAATATTTTAATGAAATTTTCTAATTTTTTCAAATGTATCTCATACTCCACTGGATGAGACGTTGTCAAAATTTTAGCAAAAAACTTGAAATTTTTTTGTCCATTTTTGCCTTGGGGGATCAAAGGGTAAAAAAGACTATTTTTCAAAAATTTTTCCACTGATTTTTTGTACTCGGGGGTTTTTGGAAAACACGAATACGAAAGAATTTTTGATTTTGAGCGCAGGATGGGGTCGAATCGGCCAGAGAGGGCAAGGTTTTGGTGAAAAAATCTATTTTTCAAAAATTTCTCCAAATAGCCTGATTTTTTGTACTCGAGGGTTTTCGGTTATGGGGAACACAAAAAAAGAATTTTCTAATGTTTCATCAATCGTGTCGATAATCAAATTCAATTGAATCAGGCAACGTTGCCTGATTCTTTGATTTTGAGTTTCGACACGATTGCTTAATCATCAGAAAAATAATTTTTGAACAAATTTGTGTATTGAAACGAAAACCCTACTGGCTCGAAGAAGTCATGGCTCACTATTTTTTGAATATTTATTAGTTTTACTTTAAAACAGGTAAATATAAGATACAGTTTTACTTTAAAACAAGTTATTAGACTGGTCCTTGACAACTAAGCCACTGCTTTGTCACTGCACTATAGAGGCTTGTTGTTGGAGAAAAGTCTTTTCCAATCAAGTACTAGTGCATTTTTTGGTCAAAAAATCTATATTTTCCCTGAATCAGGGTCAAGAAAGCATTTTCACGCTTCGGGAATGCGCGCAATCGATTTTCGCATGATTTTACCCCTATATAGGCTGCTTTGGTAAAAAAAGATTTTTTCAGAGGTTAGTCCCTAAATCTTATCCCCTTTAAAACAATCATCATGGTACAATATGAGAACTTTTTGGACTGTTGGAAACAAAAGGCGATGAATTATTTTTCCCATGTTGAAAAACCCCCGAGTACAAAAAATTAGCCAATTTGGAGGTTTGTTCTATAACAGCAGATGCTGTTCTGTAACAGAACACGGGGCGAAGTTACTGGATTCTGACTCATCATGCAATTTTACGCCCATTTCATGTGTTTAGACTCAATTTTGATGTGAAAAACTGAGTTTCTGAACTTTTCCCACATACAGTCGCAGAACGCTTATTTCTTTGAATTACAACCTAATTTTAACACCAAACATCATCATTTGCCGAGAAGAATGCATAGTCACAGACACCCATGTTCTGTGATTTTCGAAATTTGTTCCGAAATTGACAGCCCTGGCTGGGACACCCTGACTTGTTTTTCTCAAAAACATTACATCAGCAGAAAAAATTCATGGGCTGATCATTTCAAGTTATCAAATCGGTATGTAATAAAAGATGAACCACGTTAAATATTGAATTTTCTACAAAAAAATACTCCATCTCCGGAGTCATATTATGGATTCAAGTTGGGGAAGGTGCCCTGACATTTTTTAAGTGGGTGCACCATCAATTTTGAGCCAAAAATCCACTTTTTTTAGTCAAAAAATTAGCACAAATTTGCCGATTCACCCGATGATCCCCTTCAACTACGGCTCTGCATCTAGATATTTTTTTTGTTAACTTGTCTTTAAAAAAGTAATTTTCCTCATCACAAATTTTTTCTCATCACTTGGAAAATCAATACTTTTAAGACAGAGATCACTAAAAATTGTTGCATTATGTAAATAGTGAACAATAGAACTAGAAAAGTCACGTACGATTTTTGAAGCTTTGCAGAAACGCAATAGGTCAACCCCGTCTGGCTTTTTTAATTCTCCTATAAACTATTATGTTTTGAAAATAGACAAGTCATGCCTTGAGATAGAATATAATGAACTCTTTGTTTAGACTAGTTGTGCTGCAAAATTTAAAACTTTAGGAAATGTTTATTGAAAAAATACGAAATTTTGGTGAAAAATTAAGTTTTGAGCAAAAAATAAGGGGATCCATTGCATACGTGGGCAAGGGTGGGTTGACCCACCCCCATATCGCCGCAAGAGGGTCAAGTTTAGAAAAAATGTCGCAGTTGGGTGTGATGGAAGCGCCGACCTGCGATACAATTTTTTATGTATGAAATGCGATATATTGTTTTTTGTCGATA
This sequence comes from Acrobeloides obliquus, assembly GCA_034698545.1. Classification (NCBI taxonomy): domain Eukaryota; kingdom Metazoa; phylum Nematoda; class Chromadorea; order Rhabditida; family Cephalobidae; genus Acrobeloides; species Acrobeloides obliquus. Next base: position 11,531 of record JAQGBS010001267.1, on the reverse strand, counting down.
AATATATCGCATTTGGGTCTTCGACCTACCCCCTTGCCCATGTATGAACCATTGTGTAAATTTATTCATTTCTTTGGTTGAGGGGGTCCAAGACACTCCCCCTCTCAATTAGCGCCGCCATTGCCCTTGGTCGCTTTGACACGCCACTAGTCATTCTTCATGTAATACATCCCTAGAAAAAATTATTGGGTACAACTAATTTTTATAACTTTATGAAAACCCATATTTAAAACATTATTTTTCAAGATTTTTTGCAAACTTTTCAAGATTTTTTTTGCAAACTTTCGTTTTTCTTTTTCTTTTTTTTCTTTCTCTCCACTCCCATTTATCGAGAAAAACAAGTTCCGAAATAAAAATTCAGTTGAAAACAAACTGAAAAAATGAGGCGAGTTCCAAAAAAGAAGAAAAACAACCCGCATTCCAAGAAAAACAGCGGGCATTTTTGCTGTCCTCTTATGCTCGCGAAAATCCTTCGCTTGGTCGGTCACGCGGTAAATGGAGAAAATACGCAATCCCCTTTTTTATATATGTATGTTGTTTTCTTCTTTCTGTGTATATTTTTTGTGTCAGCTGCTAATTTTTCCATGCTTTTTGCGGGAAACTGATGTGAGTGAGGAGGTTGTTTACGCCAAAAAATTTTGCGCCAGAAAATTTGATCGCTTTCAATTTGGCTTGTTCAAATAAATAAAGCAGTTCAAAATAAGTGTGTATTTTTGACATTTTCGATAAAAACGAATAATAAAAAAGATTTGGAAAATAGTTCCTTGTTAGCTTCTTCGGTTGTTTTGAAAAAAAGGAATAAAAGAGATTAAAATAAAATAAAAAAATATTTTTATACACTTTAATGTTTAAAAAAATATCTGCCAAAAAGGAAAATTTGGGTACCTCCTTAAAAAAGTTGAAAAATTCAATTTTTAAAAGACCCTTTTTAAGGTCGCTATATCTTATCTTAGAGTTTCCGGGGCTAAATTTTTTGTAGTTGGGGTTTTTCAGCATGGAGAACATGATACCATTGCTAATTTTCAATTTGATCTAACTTTTATCTCCCTTACATATCCCTTTCTAGTGAAGGTTATTCAGGGCTGTAACATACCTGAACAGGGGTGGCAAAAACTTTTATTTTAGCTGGGGCACCTGAACAACCTCTCCCAAACCATTAGGTGACAGAATAGTAACGTTACTACCTTTTATCAGGTTAGTGTCAAAAGATAGTAGCAAGGTGTCAAGGTAGTAACAAAATTTTAAGGTACTAACAGAGATGTCAAGTTAGTAAAGTAATGTCAAGGAGCAACATAGATGTCAAGGTAGTAACAATTTAATCAAAGAACCAGGAACCAACGGGGATTTGAGAAAAAAATGAATTTCGCATAAATTTTTCGCGATTTCGTTTCACAATTTCGCATATCGATTTCGTTTTCGCGAAATTTCGTTTCCGTTTCGAATTACGCACTTTGGATTTGATCTCATCACTACTGCAACACCGACGCCAGAAACGCCGGTGTCTCCAACGTCGACTTTTTATAAAGCACTGGCACGCAAGAGTGCGTCAGTGCTAATATAGGAAGAAAAAATTTTCTCCTCTGTTTAAAAATATATAATTAACAAAAAATCCAAAAAACCAATTAAAAATCTTTGTAAACATTCATATATTGCAAACAAAATGATTAAAAATGAAATCATCCCATGTAATGTATGTTTAATTGATTTGGCATTTTATTTCCTTTCGCTTAAACAAGCGACAAAACTTTCATATGATAAAGGGTCATGCACTTGTTACGTCTATTTTTCGCCAGGAATAGGCTGGTACATGGTATTGTTTGTCCCGAGATTCATTGCTCTTTTTTTCATTATAAGACTGGAAAGAAAAGGGATTTAACAACCGGCCACGAGGAGGTGGAAGACCAAGAGATGTTTTACGCGCCACACATCTGCTTATTGAAAAAAGCATAGATGACGTAGAAATGCGTGAAAGAGAAAAATAGGGATTAGAATTTGAATAAAACTGTAGAGTAATAATAGATGATGTGTTATTTGAAGCCATATGAAAATTAAAAAATAAAGTGCATTTTGAGAGATGGGTTATGCATGAACAGTAGGAGGGGGGAACAGACCCATGGAAGATGGATGAATGCATGATCAACGAGGGGAGACAAGGGGGACAATCAAAAAATTGATTTTTTAAATTATTTTTTAATGATAAACGTGTTTAAAAATGCTTAAGAATTGCTTGAAAAGTAATTTTTTACAAATCAAAAATTTTATTTCTCAAAAATTTTGAAACATAAGGGTCCCCCTTATGATGATTTCAAAAAATTTTGAATTTTTGGGCATGATGGGTGGATGAATGTCTAAAAAATTTTCGATGGATGAGTGGTGGAAGGGGACGGTCCCCTCTTGAACATCTATTGATGGGTAGTTGTCTATTGAACATCTATTGATGGCCACTTCATCACCGGAATATTGACTCTTGGGTGGCGGAACCAGCGCTGTATAAGCTTCGATACATGCTTGGGATTGTTATCTTGCTGAAATTCGTCGAATAGACCCCAGTTTCTCTTCCAGTACGGCAACAAATTCTTCTTTAAAATTTTCCGGTACACCTCCTTATTCATGGTTTTTCTGCCAAACTGTTGTGCCACATCCCCCATATTCACCAGTGGACCCACTCCATTATAGTGAAAACACTCTTAAGGGGTTACAAGACTTTTTGCCGCTACTGTAGTATGTTTTGTTACCACCACCCCCCCCCCACAACTGCAGATCATTTTTAGAACCCAAAATGTGGCAATGAAAGCCATGAATATAACTTACAACGATCTATATCTTTGACGAGTAATGGAGTTTCGCAAACACCAACGATCCATATAGGAGGAACTGTGGACCTTTCAGACGCAAACGTTAAAAGATGGTTATATAAATAATTCTTTAGTTAATATTGTTGAAAGATTTTTAATTTAATAAATTTTTTACATAATTTTTTACAAACATGGTTTTGTACTACAATCACTTTTTAATTTTTGGTGGATAGAGGTAAAGAAGGGCAGGGGAAGGGTAAAATGAAATTTCAAATGTTCGAGAGAAAAAGTTATATAGGATATGGCTTAGCGAGTGGGTCTATAGACCCCATGAAATAAATTTTCCTAAAACATAATGCCCCATTGTGAAATTTACACAAATTTAATGGTTAAAATTTTTTGTTGTAGAACCCCGAAAACTAGATCCTGGCTACGATGTTATAGGGAAATTGATTTTTTAAAATAAGATCGAATTCGTGCTCAGACCTTCAAAAAGCTCGAAACGACATTCATCATGCTTATAAAATTCAAAAATTAAAATTTAGGCAATGAGTTGTTTATTGAAACGAAATTTTGATTTTTCCAAGTTTTGTACTTTTTAGTCATAATGGTACTCGTTTTGAGTTTGAAAGATTAAATTTTTGAATTTTTGCTGAAAAGCCAACTTTTTGTGTATTGATACAAAAACTTGAAATTTCATGATATCAACACAGGAAGTTAGTACCCTCCTTTACCTCATCATCTCTCACATATAATCACCAGGCATAAAATCAACAGAAGCAATAGCCCTATCACTAAGTTGGCTTTGAAGCAAACTCTGTTCAATAACCGCAATTTGAACGGTCATAGTGAGGATATTTTGCTCCATTTTGGCAATTGCTTGTTTGATTTTCAAAATCGGTGCACCATCAACATTTTTGGCACCCTGTTCTTCGATTTGTTGTTTGATTTGGTCGATTTCTTCACTGATTCGCTGAAGGGTTTCGGTGCGGCTCACAACACCTCCACCGGCTTCTCTGAAAATTTTTTTGAAAAAATTAGCGATTAAAAAAATCGATGGGTTCGAACCAACCACTATATGATTTCATGGTTAGTGTTTCAAGGGGAAAAATGAAAAGTATAAATTCAATTTTATGGGGGTCTCCTTTGACAATTTTTTTGACTCTATCAAAAAGTTTTCTCTCTGAAGGGATAAACCCTCGACCATTTGATTTTAAAGTGAGACGCTTGCTATTTCACCATGAGTTAAAACTTTTCTCTGTTAGCATAAAATGTCCTCTAAATTTTACTCAAGGAAGATAAAAGAACTATATTTTACCTATAGCGCTCTGTCGCTTCTGCTAGGCGATCCTGCTGCTGGCGATACTGATTCAGCAAGCTTTCTAGCTGTTGGTTGATGTGCCTCTCACGAGCTTCGATCCGATCAAAAGTTCGAGCGATTTCTTGAGATGTGTTTTCAAGATAGGGCCGGACATTTTCGAACTCATTCTTGACTCCAGCTTGATTTTTTTGAATCTGCTCCATGTGCATTCTCCAATCCTAAATTTTTTTGTTAAGGTTGATAAGCGGATGAGGATAGGATTTCTTCTATGCTTCATCTTCAAAATTCTGAATTTTGATATTTTTACCTTGGCATCAGCCCTAAGAGTGATTTTGAGTTGTGGAGTGACTCGTTCAACTTCTTGTTTAAATGAAGTCGGCTCGATTTTTGTATGGATTATGCCTTGAAGTTGTTTGTCCTAAAAAAATTATAAGTCACCAAATTTTTTTGCAAATGGATAAGGTACCGTTTCAACTTCAGGTATATCCGAACCGACAGCTTGCATGTCCACAAGAACTCCAGTATCATCGTCATAGTCGGCAGCTGATTGAACGTCGTCATCGAACTGAAAAAATGTTTTTTCTGTCTGTAATTCCCTTTCCCCACATAGACTTATTTTTGAGTATGTACTCACTTGATCAGCTGTGATTTCAGCTTCATCGGCTTGTAAGTTTTCTTCATTGTCATCCGGTTCTTCTTGGGTTTCAATAGGTCTTAATCTGAAAATTAAGAATATGATTCTAATCACTTTTTTGACAATAGGGTAGGATAGGGTCAGGTCGGAATTAGTTGGAGGAGGGGTCGAGCAATTTGGCTGGTCGATCTTAAGGTCGTGTCTGGTCTAGTTGAGTCTAGTCGGGCCTGGTCTGGTATGGCCGGGGAGGGGAATCGAGTCTGGGCTGATTTGGTCGAGTCGGTTCTGCTTGGATTTGGTTTTATCTGATCGGTTGGGATTGATACGCTCGGTTAAGATTGAGTCAGGTCGGATCTGATCTGTTCGTTTGTGTCAGTTTGGGTCAGTGGGAAGGGGCGCTACGGCCCAACTAGAGTAGGGACATACTTTTGAAAAACGAATCCCGATCCTTCTAGAGCTCTTTTTGATAAAACATCCAATACATAAAGACAAGCTTCACCAGCCCCAGATTTTAACTTATTTTGAGAATAGTCAAACGGGATCTCCTAAAAATTATTTTTTTATACAATTTTTTAATTTTCATTCAAAAAATCTTACCAAAAGTTTAATCTCTCTGACAATATTTGAAATGAGAGTGTTTGGATCATCGAACTAAAAATTGCGAAATAATAAATTTTTTTATATGACGACAATTTTTGGGTGACGTCCAAATTCGAGAGCAAAAATAGCTAAGGGAACAAACATCTAGTGCATTAAGTGAAAAACAACTGAGAGAGATTATTGATCGTTTTTTAAAGAACCAAATTGGTGGCACTGAGTCATTGTTGAGGCAAAAATAGGTTTAAAACTTACTTCTTGAGGCATTTCTAAATTTGAGATGCCCATTTTTTGGAGTAGCCATACTGCTAGGCTAGTGAAGAGGAAAAATTGTTCACCGGTGTTTGTGACTTCGACGAAATAGGATCTAAAAATAATAATAAAGTATATAAATTTATGTTTTTTTAAATAGTCTAAGTCTAGGCCTAAGCTTAAAGGACTCGTCTAGTAATTTACTATCATATGGAACAATGATATATTCGGAAAGATCATGAAAAATGGAACATTTTTTGTTTTTACGGCATGTTCTGAATCGTTGTAGTTTTTGAGATAATTGCGTTTGAAATTTTGAATTTGTTACAAGCTCTTCGTTGTAATACATAAATTTTTTCAATTTTAAATCGATTTATGCATCAATTTTTTAAATTTTCATAACATAAACATTGTAGCTATAATTTTTATAGCTGATTGAGACGAACAAAATGACACCAAAATTATTGAGTTTGAACAATGTTTTGGGTTATTGAAGCGAAAATTCTGATTCATGTTTTCGTTTCAATAACCCAAAACAATTTTTAAATTGAATAATTTTTAGGTCATTTTGTTCGTCTCATTTAGCTATAAAAAATATCTACAATGTTCATTTTATGAAAATTTTAAAAATCGATTTAAAATTCAAAAAAGCTTGTGTTTACAACAAAGATCTTGCAACAAATTTAAAATTTCAAACGCAATTTTCTCAAAAACTACAACGATTCAGAGCACATCGTAAAAACAAAAAATGCTTCATCTTTCATGAACTTTTCGAATATCAACAAAAATGGCAACTTTTTTCCCTCACTGGACTGGTCATTTAACGCGAGTCGAAAATTGGTCAAAATTTCAGAGGGAAGGCAAAATCAACGAATGCCGTAAAATCTTGGAACGGCGGCTAGGAACACAGGTGATAGTGACTCCCCAGGAGACTTCATCCGGCCCATCATCGGGTGCAACCCAGGAAGTTCCCACCAACAATGTGAACAATAATGTTAGCAGCTCTTTTGTCTCGGACGACCAACCAACTCAATCTACAATGTTCACTACAGCATTGATTGAACATCATGGTGGAGAGACGGGTACGCCAAAAATATTTTTTGTCTTCAAAAATTTTAAAACTTATTTTAAAAAGTAACGACTTTGGTACTCTTAAAGGAGAATGGTGACCCAAAATAACGTGATAATTTTTGAAACGCTCCCCTGACCCTGATTCAGAGAAGGGATTATGTGTAACAAAGCGAAAATTAACTAAAATTAGAATTTTCGCAGGGAAGCCAGGGGATTTTTCTAGGCGGAGAATCTATTACACACATTATCAAAGCATGAAAATGCTTGCTTGACTCTGATTCCATGGCACCTAGGGGTGTAGACGCCTAAGCATCTAAGTGTCCTGTTCCGAAGCTCATAGAAGCCTAAACCCCTAGGCTAAGGATCAGAGTCAAGCAAGCATTTTCATGCTTTAATAATGCGCGCAATCGATTCCCTGTCTAAAAAAATCCCTGGAATGTTGGTTTCTCTGCGAAAATTCGAATTTTAGTTTATTTTCGCCTCTTTACACACAATCCGTTCCTTGAATCTGGGTCAAGGAAACATTTTCAGGGTTCGGGAATGCGTGCAATCGATTCCCTGAATAAAATTACCCTTATAGGGGGTCATTTTCAGGAAAAATTTTGGGTCTCTCTCCTTTAAGAGAGTACCACGATTTTGAAGTATGTCTGGCTATTTTTTACTCTAAAAACATAGGGTTATCAATAAAGATGATATTTTTTTATTAAGCACCGGAAGCCGAGCGCGTCATATAGTCCTTTTGGAGCTACTACACACCCACGTGAAAAAATTTTCAAAAATTTTTCTGGAAATGACCCCTCTAGGGGTAAAAACATGCGGGGAATCCGAATTTGACAATTTCGAAGCGAAAAAACGCTTCTCTGATTGGGTAAAAAAGTGGAAAAAATTTTTTTTGAAGGCTACACCCATGCTTTTGGGAGGCCAATCGTCTTCTCTCATCGTCTCCCTACAACTTTTGTTTTAGCGTTGGGGATTTAAATCGAGCGTTTCAGAGATCGCCCGCACACTCTCAGACATCACACGTATTAGTAGTAGGGTATAAAAATTGCACAACAAACACATAACCGTCAACAATTTTTTTCTATAAATTTTTAAACCATCTATTTTCTCTTTTCTATAACCTTTATTTTCATTATAGGTCCATGCAGTGACTTCGACACAACCTCAAACAGCTCTGATGAAATACTTTTATGAATGCTCTGCCTTAATTACCTCAAATTTTTATGTGAATTTTTATAATAAGCTAATAAACTTTTATTCCCGTGTGAATTTCAACATTTTCACGTAGAAATTGTACAAAATAAATGAAGGGAACTCAAGTTCGAACGCGAGTAATCTAGTCCTTTTTTTCTTCAAACGAATGGGATTTCGAGCGAATGGGATTCGATCGCCGCTACTTTTGGAATCGAAGCCGAGACCACTACCACTGGGCCATTTTAGACATTCTAATGATTTTTTAGAATTTACTTATTATTTCATATTGTTTACATATAAAAAGTATAAATATAGACTCCTAGTCCCCCACTTTTTTCTAAAATTTTTCGTGTAGAGCATGCAAAAATCTATCAAAATATACCATTGTCTGAAGTGACTTTACGTGGTTTAATAAATATAAATGTATTTTTGACAATATTTATTAAATGGTTCATCTAACTGGCAACCGATTTCGACAAAAAATCTACAGCGTCACTGAGATGGAGTCAGTAGATCTTGTGTTCATTGTGCAAAACCATATGATGCAAATAAATTAACTTGTTAGCAACAAAATAGTAAATTCGAACAAGTGTTCGATCATCACCCTTTGACCTTTTTAAATCATGTAAAATTTATTTTTCAATGGTTTTCATCAGTCTATATTGGTGTAACAGATGGATTCCCCGATTTCAAAAATTCAGTGCTTCACGAGTTTAAATAATTTTCATATGCGATCTGCGAATTTAAAAAAATTTTATTTTCAAATAAACAAAAAAATCGAAAATTTCACACTCTTAGTTAGACAATTTTTGTTGGACTACAAAAGTTGACATGATGGTGTAGTGGAAGAGCACTAGTTCTTGACTTTGACTTTAAAAGATCGAGGGTTCGATTCCCCGATCGAAATAACCTTTTTTGCCTTTATTAAAATCATTTTTTTTTAAAGTTGTTCAGTATAGCTAACAAGGAGAAGACACTAAGTGTGTAACCCAGATTTTTCCTATTTGTTTCCTAAAAATCTTCAATAAATTTATTAAGATGTTCTGCGTTAAAATTAGCGGCCCATAGGCCGTTTTCACCGAGATCTGAGCCCAAAACCCCCCAAAAATACCCCAATCTTGGCTTTTTGTGGTATTTTTGGGCTCAGATCTCGGTGAAAACGACCTATGGGCCGCTAATTTTAACGCAGAACATCTTAATAAATTTATTGATTCTTCTCCTTATAAGTTTGCTTTAATAACTTTTTTGAATCGCTAAATTAGGTCCGGGAATCGAACCCGACGGGCCCAACTTTACTTAACTTGCCAGATCGGATGGGATTGCTCGAAACTGGGGTCGAGAAGTTTCTATAATATCTCTTTTTGAAAAAGACTATAAGTAATTTTGCAAGTTTAGTTTATTCGTTAAAATCTTAGAACTATATATACATAAAAGTTCCATTTACATGCTCTAAATAGCACCGAAAAGTGTTTGGTTGAGCTTCGCGAGGTCTAAGCATGCTTCGCTAGCCATTGCTGGCTTACACGAAGTTGGTGTGTCAACTAGGATCCCTAAAAATCATAATACATTCAATATATACAATATGCATCACGGCGGTTTTTTTTGGCAAAAATTGCCGGAAACTCGAAATTTAAAAAACCGAGTAAACGGTATTGATGCAGAAAAAATTTGGAGAGGGTAGTTTTTTTGCAAAAAATTTTTTTCGTAAAATCATCATTTTTCCAATGAAGTTTAGGGAAGGGGAGTATTAAAAATGATTTTTTTGAAAATTTTTTTCTCATTTTGAAACGCCGTGTGTGACTCGTTTTTAAAAAAATTTCGAGTTTCCGTCAATTTTTGCCAATAAAATCGACATGACATCTATTACCTGCAACACAGGCTGTCATGAAACATGAGAAACAACCAGAAATCAAAGCTCGTATAACAACCTATAATTATTATTCATCATCCATTTTGTGATTTTTTACTTACTTTTGAAAAGATAGCTTTACGTTTTGGACACATCGAGGATAGAATGCCTAATTGGGAGCCGATCATAGAAATATTTGAAAAACCACACAATGCATAAGTAGCTATCATTTTAGCTCGAGCCTAAAAAAGAATAAAATGTTTGAAGCTATTTTGTGGATCAAGGGGGGTCACCCCAGGGTCAAAAATCGTAAAAAATTTTTTCTAAAAAATTTAAAAATGACATATTTAGGGGTAATTTTATGCGAAAATTTGATTGTACACATTCCCAAAACGTGAAAAAAATTAATTTTTGACCCTGGGGTGACTCCTTGATCCACAATAGCTCCAAATGTTTCCCCAAACAAACTCACTCCTTTCAAAGTGTTATCTAAAATCATTTCGCTGAGCCTTTGGTAAGCAATAAACTCGTTGAGGACGGTTTTCATGCCCATCAATTCGGCCACTTTTAGTGTTTCATCTATTTCAGTCTAAACTAGCTTTTTTAAATTTTCGTGTGGATAAAGTTATACCGCATGATCTTTGGCATCAGATGCACCCATCATATAGGCTAGCGGGAAGAAGATATAGCCCATGATTTTCTAAAGTTCGTATGCTATTACACGACGTACCAAAATCCGAAAAGTTGGGGCAAGGATCAAAATAAAAAAAATGTCGCCAATCGACTCAGCTTACCGAGCGCTTCAAAACGAGTACCATATCATGGGGGTTTGGTCATGATTTGACCCATGGCCGAGTGGCTAAAGTGATAGCTTTGAGAAAAAAATATAGCAAAATGTTTTAGAGAGCAAAATAGAGATGTGCAAAATTTTCATGGAATTTTGAGAACTTCGATGGGGGATTTGAACCCGCGACCTATAAACTGCAAAGCTGTCGCCTTAACCACTCGGCCATGGTTCAAACCACCCAAAACCCATGATATGGTACTCGTTTTGAAGCGCTCGGCGAACTGTGTCGATCGGTGACATTGTTTTTTGATTTTGATCCTTGCCTTAACTTTTCGAATTTTTGGTATAGTCTGTTTTAGCGAGAGAGAAAGTAAAAGCGCCACATAGCTCAGTGGATAAGTAAGGCGACCGTCCGATCTGGCAAGTTAAGCAACATTGGGCCCGCAGGTTCGATCCCAGAGGGTCAACACTTTTGGTTTTCAAAAAAATCTTTGATTTTAAGGGCAAAATTTTTTGCTCTATACAAATCAAAAATTTGTTTTGAAAGTCTCAAGTTTTAACCCTGCGGGCCCAACGTTGCTTAACTTGTCAGATCGGACGGTCATCTTACTTATCCACTGAGCTATGTAGGCAGTTTAAAAATCTTACATTAAATGACAGATCCGCTATTCCGACCATATCTCCGAAAAACCCAACGGCTGTATTTAAAAAAGCTAGCAGCGCGATATAAACTATCAAGTTAGCGCCAATAGCCCACACAAAATGTGATGAATGCACAGCTCCATTACTTATACATTCCAATAAGGTGTTGTCGGCTCTAAATCATGGTATTCTCTAGATTTTCGTTTAAACTCTGTTTCAGCGAGAGAGAAAATAAAAACGCTGCCCACATAGCACAGTGGATAATTAAGGCGACCGTCCAATCTGGCAAGTTAAGCAACATTGGGCCCACAGCAGGGTTTTTCCGGCCAAATGAATACTGAAACGAATACATACGAATACGATACGAATACTGATACATTTGAAAAAAA
>JAQGBS010001266.1:0-16373 GCA_034698545.1 Acrobeloides obliquus | reverse complement strand
GATATGCGGATAAATCGACCCTAAGACGATGGATTTTTACATTTGACACTTTTTCAATTGCTGTATTACAATTCAGCTAAACTTTCGTACCCGAGTAAGGCTATGCAAACAGAATTGAAATTTTATATATAAAGTTATAAATAAAGCAACGTGACCCAAGTTAAAATGAAAAAGGACAAAGTCGAATTTTGGGGGAGTTGATGTGATGCCATGTGACAGAGCACAAAATTTCGAGCAGTTTTTGTTTTTTACGGCACTACTTGAAAATCTAATGGTAAAAAGTTATGAGCGAAACAAAATTTCAAAAAAGAGGGATTTTTAAACGAGTTTGAACATTGAAACGAAGAGCTTGATCATTGATAATTCATCATCCTTGAATCCTAAGCCTACGCCTAAGTATAAGAATAAGCTTAAGCCTAAGCCTAGGCTTAAGCCTAAATCAAAGGTTTTGTGTCGAAATCGAACCTGTGGGCCCAATGTTACTTAACTTGCCAGATCGGACGATCACCTTACTTATCCGCTGAGCTATGCAGACAGCACTTTTATTTTCTCACTCGCTGAAACAGACTATAAACAGAGTTTATCTAGTGCTATTGTTTCAAATTTTGGTATCAAATCCTACCTCCTAATAAAGGCAAATGATCGGTCCATGATGAAGTGGCTGGATGTGAATATAGACTAGTTGAATGGTTATTTAGATTATCTGCAAGCTCCGATTTGAACTCACATCTAAAAAATTTTTCATAAGCCAGAACTTTTGGAGCTTTTCCTCCTGGGGAGACGCAATCAACAGGATGCCAAAAACTGATACTTTTTTGATAATTTTATGGGAAAATATCCTCTAAAGGCTTAAGCCTAAGCCTAGGCTTAAGCTTAGGCTTAACCTTGAGCTTAGGCCTAGGCTTAAGTTTAGGCTTAACTTTAGGCTTAGGGTTAAGCTTAGACTTAAGCCTAAGCTTAGGCTTAAGCCTATGCTTAAGCCTAGGCCTAAGGTTAAGCCTAAGCATAAGCTTAAGCCTAAGCCTAGGCTTATACTTAAGCCTAAGCCTAGGCCTAAACCTAAGGTCAAGCCTAAGCTTAAGCTTAAGCCTAAGCCTAGGCTTATACTTAAGCCTAAGCTTAGGCTTAAGTATAAACCTAGGCTTAACCTTAGGCTTAGGCCTAGGCTTAAGCTTAGGCTTAATCCTAAGCCTAAGCCTAGGCTTAGGCTTAGCCTAAACCTTAGGCCTTGGAGAGAGCTCCGAACTTTTCATAAGAAAATAAACTTTTTATAAGAAAAATAACAGTTCAGCCAACAACTTGCAACTTGAATAAAAGAGTGGGGAGCGTGCCACGCTAAGGACTTTTTCCCTTTGAGTGATGGAGACGTCCGGAGAAGTGCCCTTTTTAACTTGAGTAGCCTGAGATGTCCTCTTCTTGGGGGAAGAAGAATGCTGCTCCACTCTCGATGGTACATCACTTGATCCGCTTTCCGATTCACAAGTGATATCACTCTTGGTGGAGGACACGTAATTCTTGACTCAAGCACAATTCGCGCCATTTAAGTGTCCAACTTGAATTTCGAGCGGCACTTTTTCGTCTTACAACAGGCCACTCAGCTTGGTGTTTGATGATTTTTCAAATAATTTTAAGGGTTTTTGACGGGTTAAAGAATGTTAATACTTTAAATTTTTCAAAAAAAAATCAAATTCGAATTCTCCGCATGTTTTTTTACCCCAAAAGAGATCGTTTTTAGGAAAAATGCGATTTTTTCGACTTTTCGCTTCAATACACAGGCTTTTCCTAAATCAGCGAAGCGTTTTTTTGCTTTGAAAATGTCAAATTCGGGTTCATTTTTTCATTTAATATTCTCTCTATTTACTTTGTTAACAATGTATAATATTCATGTACACTTAAAGATAAAAATGTCTACTGAAAGGGACTATCAAATTTCAAAAACACCACACTTATTCTCAAGGATTTACTACTCGCTTCCGTCAAGGGTCACTCTCTTCATCAATACACGTTAACTATATGGTAAATTGGGAAAATCTGGAGCTACTACACAATAGGGGGGACCACCCACATGAAAAAATTTTCAAAAATTTTTCTGGAAATGACCCCTCTAGATGGAAAAAAATGCGGGGAATCTGAATTTGACATTTTCAAAGCGAAAAAATGTTTTCCTGATTCAGGGAAGGCCTGTGTATTGAAGCGAAAAGTCGCAAAAATTGTGAATCCCCCTTCTTATTGTGTAATAGCTCCGAGATTACTTTTGTCCCCTAAGTTGAAAATGAATTGCACTAGTCCATCTATCGATATTCATCATTTTTGCGACTTTTCGCTTCAATACACAGGTCTTCTCTGAATCAAGGAAGCGTTTTTTCGCTTTGAAAATGTCAAATTTGGATTTCTCACATGTTTTTACCCACTAGAGGAGTAATTTCCAGAAAAAAATTTTCGAAAATTTTTTTATGGGTAGCCCCCCCCCCCCAATAGCTCCGAAATTTTCATGGTTCACATAGTGCATCTGAGTATCGCAGAGGGTCCGGAAATGGATTCCCGTCGAAAAATTTTCGAAGTTGCCCCCTGTACTTCTCGCAAAAATCTTTTTAATAATCCAAAAATGCCCATTTTTCTTCAATTTTTCAACAAAAAAATAGACTCCTTTCACCAAAAATGGGCTATTTTTGTCTTAAATTTTTGTGACCTTGAGGGGACGTCGCAAAATTTTCGATGTTACCCCTTTAATCTTCGCATTTTTTTGGAAAATATGGACCCTTCTATCCAAGTATGCCCTATCCTTAAAGGACCAGTCTGGTCGGAAAAAAAGTTGCCATTTTTTGTTGATATTCGAAAAGTTCATGAAAAATGGAGCATTTTTTGTTTTTACGGCATGTACTGTATCGCTAACGGTTTCGAGATAATTGCATGGGAAGTTGGCGATTCTTGAAATTTTGTGTATTACAATGAAAGCTTGTGACAATAGTTTTTCTCCTGAATCAATTAAAATTTGTATATTGAGAAGAAAATCATTCAAAATCTTTGAACATTTAGAAAAAAATAAATACAGCATTTTTTATAACTCGACAAGATGAAAAAATGAGATCAAAATTATCTAATTTGAAAATTGTTTTGGGTTATTGAAACGAAAACCCTGAATTAGAGTTTTCGTTTCAATAACCTAAAACAATTTTCAAATTGGATAATTTTCGTGTCGTTTTATTCGTCTCGTCGAATTATACAAAAATGCTATATTTATTTTTTCCTAAATATTCAAAGATTTTGAATTATTTTCTTCTCAATATACAGATTTTATTGATTCAGGAAAAAATTATTGTCACAAGCTTTCGTTGTAATACATAAAATTTTGAAAATCGTCAACTTCACACGCAATTATCACAAAAACTACAACGATTTAGAGAGTGGTGTAAAAACAAAAAATGCTCCATTTTTCATGAACTTTTTGAATATACACAAAAAATGACAACTTTTTTTCCAATTATTTACACTAATGCGTTATTTTTGATAAAATTTATGCACTTACTTATTCTCAGGGTTTGATCCTGAAGTAGATGTGGTTGTCGAAGTGTTCCCAGCGGCAGCCGCCGCGACGGCACTAGCAAACGCCGCCGCGTTCACGGCACTAAACATTTGAATTGGCGCCTCAATCCCGATAGGTCTAAAATTCGAGTTTTTTATCATCATGATTTAGATGATTTTGCTATGTGTTTGGTTGGGATGCGCACCAGGCTTAGACCTTAGGCCTAGGCTTGGGCTTAGGCCTATGCTTAGACCTTAGGTCTTAGGCATGGGCTTCTCACCATTATTCATTATAATACAAATGCGTTTGTTAAGTATGTATATACCAAATTTTACCTTTCGGCGATAAATATTTTCGGCACTTTTTTCTTCCGGTCTTGTAAGAGAATAGAGGGCCCTGTTCCACTCAACTCCTGAGTTGGCAACACTTGAGTGGCACTTATATGCTCTTCTTGATCCTGCTCTCCACTTCTACTTGAATATTAGAGTCTTAACTTAAAATATTGTAGTTGTTGGTGGCAGCCGATGAGAAATTTAATGATTTAAAGTGAACCGCACAAGGTTAAGAAGGGGCTTCTCGAAAGCAATTGTGACAAGAGTACTCAAAAGACTCTCTCGATTCGAACTTTTTAGCTAAGTGCTAGAGATAGGAGAAGCAACGGTGCTTTTTGGTAGCTCGTTGCGCGACTCAACTCGAACCCGCCCACTTTTACAGGTACCGGATGTTGTTGTTGATAGTTTTGTAAGATGAGATTTGAGTAATTAGTTGACGGATTAGGATGACTTGGTTATGGAGTTTAATTTCAAGGACCAATCAAGGAAACAACTCGCATGTAAAAATTATATATTCGGAAAATTCATGAAAAATGGAGCGCTTTTTGTTTTTACGGCATGTTATGAATCGTTGTAGTTTTTGAGATAATTGCGTTTGTAATTGCTCATGTTTTCGTTGTAATACATAAACTTTTTGAATTTTTTGTGAAAAATCAATTTTTGCACCAATTTTTTCCATTTTTTTAATTTTTTATTTTTCCAACTTTTTCGATTTTTTTCAATTTTTATAAAATGAACATTTTAGTAAGTTTTTATAGCTCTATGAGACGAATAAAATGACGCCAAAATTATCCAATTTGAACATTGTTTTGGGTTATTGAAACGAAAACCCTGAATCAGAGTTTTCGTTTCAATAACTCAAAACAATTCTCAAATTGGATCAATTTGGTGTCATTTTGTTCGCCTTGTTGAGCTTACACAAATTCCGTCTTTGTTTTTTAAATACATCCGATAATTATGCGTCTCGACCTCGTTTGAATTAGTTGGAGTATTGACACGAAAACCTTGAATTTTACATTTTTTTATAAAATACGCTTAATTATCGGATGTATTTAAAAAACAAAGACAGAATTTGTGTATAGCTAAATGAGACGAACAAAATGACACCAAAATTATCCAATTTGAACATTGTTTTGGGTTATTGAAACAAAAATTCTGATTCATGTTTTCGTTTCAATAACCCAAAACAGTTATCAAATTGGATAATTTTGATGTCATTTTATTCGTCTCATAGAGCTATAAAAATTGCTACAATGCTCATTTTATGAGAATTTAAAAAATCGATGCAAAAATTGATTTTCGCAAAAAATTCAAAAAGTTTGTGTACTACAACGAAGAGCTTGTAACAAATTCAAAATTTCAAACGCAATTTTCTCAAAAACTACAACGATTCAGAGCATGTCGTGAAAACAAAAAATGCTCCATTTTTCATGAATTTTCCGAATATATCATTTTTACATAGAGCTTTTGCCCGAGTAGACTGGTCCTATTAATTCAAGTCTGGTCAAAGGGTGTAGAATTTTTCATTTTAATTGTCTACAAATGTTTTTTTCTTATTTCCAAACATCGAAAAGTTAAACAGTTTAACTTGTCATGTATTTTCTGTACTTTCCTGGAGATGATAAAGGCGCATACTGAGACAACTTTCTAAACGGCCGCCAATTGGGGGGGGGAGGAGAAAAAATGAGGACCAGCACAAAAATCATATGGCGCGAAGCACCAGAAAAAGGCCATAAGGAAGTAGTACCATTATATTTTGAGGTGCTGAAGCGCGATAACAACGACAACGTTTTTGGGGGCATAGACTCGAACAAAAGGTTTGAAACGATCAAATAAAACGATACGAATGAAACGAAATCAAATTCAGGGTTTTCGTGTCAATACTCAGATAAATTTAAAAACCCGTTTCCGGACGCCTTCTGGAAATGAAATCCGTTTCATTCGTATCGTTTTATTTAATCGTTTCATTTTCGTTCCATCTGTGTTCGTTTCATTTGTTATTTGAATGAACAGAACCGGAAGACGGCTTTTTCCGCTGAATAGGCTGAATCAAATTCGAGCCGATTCCATTTTATCATATCGTTCAACCATTCTATCTTTTACACAAACTTTAAAAAAAATTTTTAAACTTTTTTGCTTACTGTAACATTTGAGTTTGTTGAGGTTTGAGACAAATCCTGTCAAGAATCGAGCAAACAGATTGCGCAAACTGTGACAGCAAACGAGAAAGCGTTCGTGATTTTCTGATAAATATAGCAGTAGCAAAAAAGACAGAAAATTACATTTTTTTAAAATACGATACAGGATGGGGCAAGAGTTTTAGGCTGCGTGCTAAACTTACAACTAATTTTTCGACTTACAACTAACGTATCGAATTCGTGACTCAAGTCTCGACTTCGTTTGAATTAGTTGGAATATTGACACGAAAACCCTGAATTTTACATTTTTTTATAAAAATACGCTTAATTATTGGATGTATTTAAAAACAAAGGCGGAATTCGTTTATAGCCCGACGAGGCGAACAAAACGACACCAAATTGATCCAATTTGAAAATTTTTTTGAGTTATTGAAACGAAAACTCTGATTCAGGGTTTTCGTTTCAATAACCCAAAACAATTCTCAAATTGGGTCAATTTGGTGTCGTTTTGTTCGTCTCGTCGAGCTATAAACGGATGTCGTCTTTTTTAAATCCATCCAATAATTAAGCGTATTTTTAAAAATGTAACATTCAGGGTTTTCGTGTCAATACTCCAACTAATTCAAACGAGATCGAGACGCTGTCTCATGGGGTCTAATGAGCGGAAAGTTTGGCACCTTATCTCCACGTTTGGTTCATCCCACAGCGCCAGTTCTGCTTACCAAAAATGGCCCACTTGGAGCCTATATTCAACGTCCTAGTTCAATCAAGCAACTAGGACTTCATACTCATTGAGAGTTTGAGAATAGGGTGACATTTATAGCCTAATCCAAGAAAAATTTTTTCTTTTCAAAAAGATCATTTTTAGGGGTAAAATCATGCGAGAAATCGATTGCGCGCATCGCCGAAGCGTGAAAATGCTTCTCTGATCCTGATTCAGGAAAAAATTGTGTTTTTGAAGCGAAAATTGTCATTTTCGCATTTTCATAATGACAATTTTCGCTTCAAAAACACAATTTTTCCCTGAATCAGGGGCAGGGAAGCATTTTCACGCTTCGGCGATCGATTTCTCGCATGATTTTACCCTTAAAAATGATCATTAGAAAAAAATTTTTCTTGAATTAGGCCATAAATGTCACTCCCTTTAAGGCCTTTTGGCCCCAAGTCCTCTAACCATTCGTTTTACCGAGTATAACTAATTTAACAGGCTTCAGCTATCCTGGGGGGAACCAGATGGTTCGATTAGTCTTTCGCCCCCACTACCCAAGTCAGACGATCGATTTGCACGTCAGAAAAATTTGAAAGGCACTTGTTAAGTAAGGATGACCTGTAGTACAAAAGATGGTCACCTAAGAACTTTCCCATCGTATTGGATTACTGTTTCTACACTCTTTTGAGTGGAAAAAGGAAATCATCTCTCATGTTAAATAAGCTTGACCGATTGTAAACAGATTTACTTAAGTGTCAGTTAACAGTTTATTCATAACAAGCTTGATTCAATTTTGAAAACTTGAACAAAAAATTTGGTACTAGTTCGGAATAAAGGACGCACTTTTCGAAAAAAATTTTTTTGAAAATGACCATTTTAGGGGAAATTTTATGCGCTGAATTAAAAAATCGTACTCCCGATGGCTGAAAATGCTTCCTTGGTTATGTTATGAGATTAATAGACATGTGAATCTTGTTAAAAATGTGGTCGTTGGAATAAAAAAATCGAAAAAATTTTAAACATTGGAAAAAATCGAAAAGAAATAACCATTCTGGTTGTTGTTTCTATGCCTATCCCTGCGTGACGTTGTGCTCGCCAAATTCTTCTCGCTACATCAACTCTGCCAAATAGTCGAAATAACCATTCTGGTTGTTTCTATGCATCCCTGCGTGGTCGTCTTGGGGGGGGGGGGAAACTACGTCCTCGCGAAACATGTGAAATTGAGTCTCATCTTATTTTTTAGAGCACAGGGAATCATTTTCAGCCTTCGGGAGTGCGATTTTTGAATTCAGCGCATAAAATTACCTAATTAATTTTTTCATTTTTTGCATAAAATTACCCCTAAAATGGTCACTTAAAAAATTTTTTCGAAAAGTGCGTTCTCTGCTCCGAACTAGTACCAAAAATTTATTTCTCAACGTTTTTTTAAAAATTTTTCGAATAATTTTAGATGCTTATTTGTAAATGAAAATGTCTTCAAATTATATGGCGGTCTATTTTCCAGAGACCTTGGAATTTACCACAATGTGTGACGAAAGAGGAACCGGATTTGTAGGAAAGCGTTTACTTATAACCTATGAGGATCGACCTGCACCGTATGAAGGGATTGTGAAAGGAGTATATAAATCCGAAGAAGAGGCATCGGCGATGATAGAAAGGTGGACGGTAAGAGTTTGTGTTCGTTTTTTTGTATTCATAAAATTTCCAGAATGTGGATGGAACAACGTTGAAACATCTTCGTCAAAAAATGCAAGCTCTTCAAGAGGAATCATCTAAAACAACTGATTCGAAAAAAGAAGTTCTTCACGACAATCTAGATATATTCGAAAAAACGTCCGAAATTTCGAAAAATCGTGCCGAAAGAAGGTCTAAACTAGTGAAAAGAAAGAAATGAGACATCTCACTTTCCGATAAGATCTTGATTAGAAAACGAAAGAAAAATAGTGTGAGGAAGTTAGAAGAAAAGAAAACGTCGAAGCGGCTAGATTATTATTCCATTTTTATACTTTTATAAGAATAAAATAAAATTTTTGAACTACGTAAATTTATCGATTATTCATCATTTCAAACAAAGCGATTTTTTCAGATAAACAAACACTCTTATTGACCGAATTTCGTCTGACATACTGTAGAATCGTTTAAATGTCACGTAGTTTTTTTCCTTTTGCTTTATTTTTTATTTAAAATTGAAGCATCAAAACATGTATAATGAAATTAATAAAATATCACAAATAGTCACTATGACATTAAAACAGAAGATATTCGAGCATTCTTGGGTCTACCAGATCTTCATACCGCAGCCGAAAGCTCGTCCAATAGCTTGGAGATAATAGCGACTGAAACCCGTTTCTGTTTCCTCATAATTGCTCTCTGGAACATCGGTTGCTTTCAGAACAAGGTCCGTACTATCATTCTAAAAAATCGTTGAAATAACCAACAAAGAGCTATTTTTACCCCTAGAAATGATGTTTTTAGAAAAAAAATTTTTCGAAAAAATGGCCCTCAAAAGTTTCAAAATTACGGTTTTTTTTGCACCACCCTGTAACTTTATTAGCCCCTCAATTTGCCCCCTGCCTGCTTCAACGTACCTGATCTTTTAGTGTAAGATTAACATTCGCAAAATGGCCTTCTGGATATTTCTTCAATCGCCACTTCATCCGGAGTTCTTTATTCGCAATCTTAATAATTTTTAGATAATTTTTACAAAACAAAAAAACATACCACTTTTTCAAAAGTTCCTGTTATCATTCCACTATAAAGAGAGAACTCGCCGCCTTCTTTTACATCTATCTGTGCACTTTCGTTCGACCAGCGTTTAACTAGCTAAACATCGTTATAATAATATTTTCTCCCGTGGCCAGTAGCGTATCCAAGGAGAACCAAAAAATTTTTCCTACGGCCCCCTTATATTTTTGTCCAAAATTTTTTTCAAAAAGACCTAATGATCTCCGGGGGTCTTTTGATTTTTCATCAAAAATGTCCAAAATTTTCCATTTTTCTTCAAAAATCGTGGTTTTCTGAGCATTTTCAGCATAAAACTAAAAAATTTCGCGCATGCGGCGCTGTTTTTTAAAACGGGGTGCGGCCGCGCCCCTTGCGCACGCCACTGATCTTCTCCCTAAAATTATATCCCTTTTTGAAAATGAGAAAATAACCTCTGGAACAGTAAGAAATTCGTAAAGACGATCTGGCGGAACCTTGAAAGTTTCAGTAGCCTCATAAGTTTTCACCTCTTTAACAGTGTTATCTAAAAGTTGAATGTGAAAAATTTTCTCTCATTTAATTAAGCTCACTTTGCTTAAGCGGCTGAACATTCTCGCCACTCGATGAAATAACCTAAAAATGATAAATTGAGGCATTTATATAAGAAGGTTTTGAAATTACCTCATTTTGAAAACTTCGCTTATCAATTTGTCCGGGCGTCTTTCCCTTCACAATGACTTGAGGCTTCGGCTTGTCGGTAGGTAGAATAATACCTTTGCTAAATTCCTCCTTCAGTTCACGAATATATACACCAATCTGCTTTCGAACAAACTCGAGGCCTTCGTTTCGAACAATGTGTCGAATTTCAGGTTCCTGTGGGCCTTGCGTTTCCAAATGTAATGTCACCTAAAAATAAAAATTTTTACAGAAATAACAGGAAAGACAGCTTATTCATTTGTTAGGAACATTCACACATATCTACAGTTTTTTGGATTATTAGAAGATGTACGAAATTTTCAAAAATGTTAGTGAAAAGATCCAATACAGTGTTAAAGCTTTTCACCATAATCTTATTTGTTAGTAACACTTGATCATTTCTGACTTTTTCATTATTCCTTAAAACCTACGTCAATTTCATCCGCGTCGTTTTCATCGCTTAAATTGGGGATCTCCAAATAGCCTTTATATTCAATGTCAGAGCCAGAGACACGAGCTAAAAAGTATGCTTAAATCTTCCAAAACATGTGCAGAAAGCTACCGAGAATTTTTAATTCCAGTTGCCATTCATAAAGAAAGATGAGTTTAGCCTTGCGATTATTGGCAGTTGCCTCTCCGTCGATTTTCTTAAATTCTGTGAGATCGACTTTTACAGCACCTTTTTCAATTGAGTGACCAGTGAGCAGTTCTCGTAGACGATTTGTCGACCATGGAGTTGCATTCTTTTCAACCCTGAAAAAAACAATCAAATCAAAGTTTAATCTGAACACTTACCAATGCCAATTATTCACATTTGTTGCATCTGGCCGTTCTTCAACAATCCAACGTGGATCGCCTTCACCCCACTTTGCCATTATTAGAGATCAACACTATCACACAATTTAAAGCTAAAAAGTTTGATAACGATTAGCTAACCTCGTATTAGCAAAAAAATAAATTCAACAGATTTTTCTCTAATCATTCGATAGACAATGAAGACTTTTTGCCAATCCTCTTGAATTTTCGAGAAAGCAAACGAAAGTCTAGAATAACCATAGAAAAATATTCGTTTCAAAGTGAAATGGGTTTTAAACAAAAGTTCATTGACAAAAAATGGAAAAATCCGTAGAAGCGTTCAAAAACGTGTTATTTAAGACGTATTTTCTGAGAAGTGTTGATGGGTCTTCAGAGGATGGAGCCCGGCCCAAAATTAAAAGTTTTAGCTAAAATTTAGAATTTTTTCATTTATGGTCTAAAAGTAACTTGGTGATGAGTAGACATACAGGGGGGGGGGTGCAAAAGTCCTCGCCAAGAGAGCAAAAGTTCTCACCGAGGAATATTGATTGTTATAGCACCAGCTAGCGCTATAACAAACAATATTCCTTGGTGAGAACTTTTTGCCCTTAGGCGAGGATATACCGTCCCGTACGCAAGGACTTTTGCACCCCCCCCCCCTCCTGTATGTGTGCTGCAAGCAAAAAATTCCAAAACTTTTTCTTCGCTGAGATATGGCATTTCAAAGATGGGTACCTTGGACACATGCATGAAAATGTACCCCCAATCGATAGGACTCGGTGAGAGAAGAAAAATGACACCAAAATCATGGGGTACCCCCTCTGGAAAAAATTTAAAAATTCAATTTTTTCTAAGGGGGTTACCCCCTAAAAATTGAAAAATATGTGAATTTCAAAAATGGCTCCAAATCGGTTAATTTTTCCTTCAAAAAAATTTAACAACAAAAATTCAGGTTGAAAACATTAAAATTCAAAGAAATTTTCAGAAAATTCAATTTGCGTATTTCTTTTCGACGCTTTTCCCATTCACTTGAATGCAACGTTCGAGACGACGGCGATACGATTCCATAGCTTGATCAATCATTTCCTGAGGCATTGCATCGAATCTTTGTTGAATTCGACTTTTGAGCTCTTTCAAATCGACTTGCTTGGTTCGGTAGACCTTTGACTTCACATAGCCCCAGAGGAAGAAGTCGCAAGGAGTCAAGTCGGGTGAATAGAGAGCCCAAGGCAGATTTGGAGATCCCCGTCCCATCTATCGGCCTTCAAAATTGTTATTGAGCATTGGCGAACATCTCGGTGCCAATGAGGTGGGGCCCCGTCCTGCATAAAGACGATTTTGTCGAAGTAAGGCCAACGGCGAAGTTGAGGAAGAAGCTGTTGCTGGAGCAACTGAGGTAGGACTCACCCGTAACATTTCCATCAATGAAAATTGGCCCGATAACTCCCTTTTCTCCGATGGCAGCCCAGACTGTCACACGAGGAGAGTGTAGAGATGCCTCACGGTACCAGTTTGAACGGTATAATCCATTTTTCCTATAAAAATTACTAATTTTCAAACCATTAGAAAAAGATAAAAATCAAAATGAATAAAGTTTGGTACCAATAGATTGCCTATAATGTGGGCTTTCAAATAATAAAAAAGATTACACCGAATGGATGGATATTATGAAAGTTATTGCGAAATCAAATCGTGGCGCGAATTTGGGACATACTGTATTCCCAGTGACCTAAGTTTATGAGAACGTTATGAAATGCTTAAACGCGTCATTATTTTACCATCTTTTCATTTGTCAATTATTAGTCCAAATTTTTCTAGCCAACATGTCAACGACAAGCAACGATCAGTCATCCGGTTCTACTGTAAGCTCTCCGATTCCTTCTTACACGATTAAAAATGGCTCTCTTTCTTTGGCCAACTTTATCCAACAACTCGAAAACACATCAGGTCGACAAGTTCAAGTAGTATGATTTTTATGTTACGGTTTTTTTGAAAATTTTTACGCTTTTTCTGAATTTCAAATTTTTCACAAAAGTAAATGCTCTAAAAGAGGCACTAGGAATGAATTTACTTTCACTTTTTCTAACCCCGAATCTAATTTACCTTTCGTTTCTTCAATTTTGTGGTAAATTGTGTAAAATTTTTTGTTAGTTGGATAGTTTGAGCCATGATCTACAACTTTGTAAAAGATCACTTTTAATGAAGACAAAAAATGTCGGGTAACCTTGTAGAGCATAAAATTCTATGTTACTTGATGTATAAACTTTAAAAAAATTTTCATCTGTTGTTTTTAATTTCAAAAATTTTTTAGTAAAAACCAGGGTTTCTAATCGTTCTGATTTATCAGAAATGTTCTGATTTTCAATGGGCAAATCTGATTTTTTTGAAAATTTTACTAAATTCTGATTTCTTAGTCAATTTTTTGTCTTAATTTTTAAAAATTTGCCTAATTTACTACAAATTATAAAAATGTTCTGATTTTTAGGACCGAACCAATCGAAACCCTGGTAAAAACCAATTTAAAAAATTGTAACATGAATATTTTTACTCTAGATTACAACCGTTTTTCGACGCCGAACTATATTCATGCCGGTCCAAAATTCACAGGCCAACAATACTGATCGATTTTACGGGTACGGGAATCAAATGTAAGCAATATTTATAAAAAAAATTAATACATGATGGTGGTCATGTGATGTTTCGAAACGATTATAGAGTTAAAAAAATAAGGAAAGTTGATGTTTCGAAACTTTTTTAGATACAGTCGAATCTCTATTAAAACCCAAAAAACTCGTTCAGATTTGGAGTTTCCATGGCCGATTCTTCAAGAAAATGTGGTTAACCCATCAAAAATGTCAACAAAATGATCGAGATCATAAAAAATTGAGATTTCCTATGAATTTTTATTTTACTTTGCAAAAAACTTTGGCTCCAAGCGGGATTCGAACCTGCGAACTTTGTGACTAATAAAGTTTCGAAAAATCAACGCGGTTTCAAAATGTTAAGAAATGTCAAGTTTCGAAACATCAATCAACCATGATGGTGCAAAAAATGGAAATTTTCTATTTCTGGGCGTCATCAAAAAATTTTTTTAAAAACATTACCCTGGGGCTTAAAAACACGAATCCGGCGTTCAAAAAAAATTTTGACCTTAAAAAACCTCAAAATGGCAAAAAAACGCGTTTTTTAAGCCTTTAAAAAATCAATATTTCGATGAGGTCGATATTTAGATGAAAATTGATAAATTCAAAAATTTTTTGGACCCTAGATTCACATTTTTCAGGCCCAAAAAACCCCGGAAGTAATTTTTTTAGAAAATAAAATTTTTTCAAAATTATGACAAAATAGCCATTTTTTGCACCACCCTGTATTTATCTCTTTAAAAAAAATATATTTATGATTAAGGGTCGAGGACGTTGTTTTTTCATTGGCCGGTCGTCAACGACTTTCGACCCATGGAATTCTTGAGTTTCATGTAAGTATCCTAAATAACGTAAATACAGTCAAACCTCGATTTAGCGCTCCCCCATCGATTAGGAGAATTTTCATTAGAAAAACTCGATTTTTTTGTATCTCGGTTATTTTGTACACTATTTGAGGTCGTTAACCACATTTTCTTTGTGGTTAAAGAATCAGCTATGGAAACTCCAAAAATGAACGAATTTTTAAAAAATTCGCAAAAAAAATTTTTGGCCATTTTTTAGCTTTTTTTATTTTAGCCATTTTTAAGGCTATTTTAATGGGTTAACCACATTCTCTCCACAATTTTGTAGTTTAGATTCCAAAAAATATATATTTTTACATCATTTGCATTAAAATCAATCACATTTTCAAAAATTGACAAAAAATGCCATGTCCCCCTAGGGGCGCGCTAAATCGAGGTTTGACTGTAATGAATAATTTAAGGTTCTTTTCGATGAATATGGTGATACAGAGGTAGTTTACTACCACTTTTAACCAGAACAAATAGATATATGAACATTAATCCTGTCTGTTTTATAGTGTCAATAAAATGTAAAAAATTTTCTGAATTTTTTAGCACATGTTATTGAGTTGTCCCAAAAGTTGCTTTTGAACGCAAATTCCGTAACGTGGAACAATAGCCAATGGATTTTTGGCATTTGATGGGGCCCTTCCATCTAAACCACCGATGTTTTTTAACTTGGGGGGGGACCAAGGTAAAAATTTTTTTAAAAGATTCCCCTCTCATTCTTGGAGTCTGGCTACGCCACTGTGAGGTTAAGAAATTTTTGTTAGTGTATAATGATTGAAACTTTCTTTTTTCTGTGTTCAAAACGCCATAGACCAGAGATTGTTATGTTATTTTTGCCTACTAATCAACATTGTTTTTCGGTTGAAGTTGACAATTCTTGGTGCTGCACTATAAAGCTGTCATAAAAATGGCTTGAAAATTATTGATATGAAAAGGGAGTGACAGGCTATGCTTTTTGTTTGTTAAATCCACTAATTATTATGCGGCGACTTACGACAGAAAAACTTTCGGGTTATTACGAACGTTTGTTCAAGCCAAATTATTCGGTGGTCGAGGGGAAGATAAAGCCGGAAGACTGAGGTCAGTTGTTTTCAATTTGTTGCTTTGGAGATCGACTGGCTGATCGGTGGCTTAATTAATGCCGATATTGGACTACTCGTCTACCAGTTCGGAAAGTTTGGAAGATGAGGAAGAGTATGATCCGCATGAAGTGTGTGGATTTCATGCTAGGGTAAGATAGTATGAATTAGTATCAGGTTCCGGGACGGGATTTTTTGGGATGACCATGGCGGGATTAAGATTTTCGGTATGGGATTTTTCTCATTAAATAAACAATTTTTCATTTAAAAATTGTTTAATTTGATCTCAATTCATGAGTTTAGCTAAAACAGCGCCGCAGGTGCGAAATTTTTTAGGTAATCTTTTTTTAAAGCCAAAAATGGCTCAGAAAATAGTGACTTTTTGTTGAAAAAAAAAGAAAATTTTGCTCAAAAAGCAATATTTAGGGGTGTAAATTTATCCCGGGATGGGATTTAGAGGCTGGATCTGGGACGGGATCAGGGGTCTGTTGCTTAGTTCCGGAACCGGAAGTTTTTACCTCCGGTTCCGGAACTAAGCAACAGGCCCCAGGTTTTGGTAAATTTTTTCCTGGGGCCCGTTGCTTAGTTCCGGAAGTTGGAACAGGAGATCGGAAGTAAAAACTTCCGGTTCCGATTTGGAACATTTGCACTAAATTGTTACCGTAAGTCGGAAGTTTTTACTTCCGATTTCTGGTTTCAACTTCCGATTCCGGGATC
This sequence comes from Acrobeloides obliquus, assembly GCA_034698545.1. Taxonomy (NCBI): domain Eukaryota; kingdom Metazoa; phylum Nematoda; class Chromadorea; order Rhabditida; family Cephalobidae; genus Acrobeloides; species Acrobeloides obliquus. The sequence goes on along the minus strand of JAQGBS010001266.1, from coordinate 188 downwards.
CGACTTCCGATTCCAGAACTAAACAACGGGCCCCTGGACAGATTCCAAAAATCGCGGGATTTTCGAAACCGGACCTAACACTAGTATGAATACATTTCAAGCTGTAGAGATTTTTTAGATAATTTTTTATTTGCATTCAATTCCGGGTATCCTTTTCTACCTTTTGGCAATTGCTTTGGGAGTGATAA
>JAQGBS010001265.1:0-16373 GCA_034698545.1 Acrobeloides obliquus | reverse complement strand
AATTTGTTGTGTTGAGCAATCTCTTCTTGTATGGAGGAATATTTATTTGGAGAACTAATAGCTCAAAGGGACTATACGCATCTCGATACAAGAAAAACGATTGAAAGAAATTTTGATTTCGAGGCAATTATACAAATTGCATACATTAGATTTTTTGGAAAATATTCATTTTTAACTTGAAAAGATCAGAAAATGGTGTTTTTTGTTCAAAAAAATGGCAAATTTTGGAGAATTTTTGTGCAAAATCATAATGAAGACATTATGATTTTTGAAATTTTTTCTAAAAATTTTGGGCAAAAACATAGGGGACACATGTGTACAAGTGGGTCTTCGAAAATCCGATCCGATTGCATGACCCCGTCATTGCACGACCCCCTCCTCTCAACCCCTTGCGCTATACACAACCCCGGGTCTTCTTTCGAAGACCCTAAAAGACCCGTTGTACATGTGTGTAGAGGGAACTAAGAAGGAAATTTTTTTTCATTTTGGGGAGTGGCAGCCCTTCACTCTCTGGATGCCCTACTGAATGCATTAGCGGTTGTAGGATTCATTTGGGGGGGGCAACTAGGTAAAAGCCTCATTTTTCTATCGAATTTCACCCAAAAATGTCATTTTTCTTAAGTTATTTTCCTTTTTTTCTTAACGATTTTTTGGGGGGCATGGGGGTGGGCACTTCCTCAAAAAAGATTGATTTTTCCCTAAAAATATAAGGGTGGGGTACTTATGATTAGGGATTTTTTTCGGCCCAAAATAGGGGAAGCAGCGGTCCCCAGTGCCTCCCCCCCTTCACAGCTACGTCCTTAGCATGTCCCCCCCCCCGCCCCCTAGATCCACCACCGACTGGGAGATCTACATTGATCCTCATGATATGTAAATAAGCCATTTTCTACTATTTTCTACCAAAAAATATCATGTTTTTCTTGTAAAAAATGGCGCCTCTGTAGTAATAATTTTCCCATATTTGAACCAAAACTTTTTTGCATTCATTCATTCTTTCCGAATATGGCTTTCTTTCCTTTATCGTGGCCGATCTGAGCTGATGACTAAGCTTCTCCGTCTTTAGCAGTTTGACTTCGCCTCCTCAATGATATTATGAATCGGCCAAGGCGCCTCAATCAACATTTTGCTTTGGTATGAAAACGGATGAATGGATCAGCCCACATTCAAAATAAGTTAACAACAGGGAAAATGTTTTTAAATATTTAAAATATTTATTTTTATAAATAATATAATAATTGTTCAAAAAATAACAACAAATTTGCAAACAAATTTTTTGGCAAAATAAAGCACTAATTCATTGAAAAGAAATGTGTATGTTTGGAAAACGATGTTAGGCACAAGCTTAGAACCGCAACAACTGTTGTTCCTACAGACGTCCAACGGATATTAAAAATCAGGCAATAAAAGTAAGCAAATTTTCTGAAAAACACGTAATTTTCAAAATGCTACTCCTCCGCCAAATTAACAGATTTTTGAGAAATTTTTCGCAAAAATGAAGAGGAAGTCTAGCTTTACAACACCAATGTCTCCGATTTTGCAAAGTTCGTGATTTCCCGAAAAAACAACCTATAGTTACTATATAACGTTTTTCATGGCTAGCTTTACGAAAAATTTCGGCTACTTGACGAAGTGGATAAGAAAGCCCGTCCGATCTGACAAGTTAAGCAGCGTTGGGCCCGCAGGTAGAGCGAAAATTCTACTAGGGGGAAAATTTCGATATACAAAAAACTTTCCATTACAAAGAGTGGAGCAAAAATTTTTTGAGAAAAAAGTGAATGACCTGAATTTTGATAAGAAAAATGATGATAATATTTCTGCCTTTCGATCTATAAAAGCACGAGTTCATTGTTTATTATTGAAAAATTAATTAAGAAAAAAAATCAATATGGTAAAATTGATCAATAGGTTATTGCTACTCCTAAATTTATTCTACCTCTTTAATGCCGCCAATTCAGAATGTAATGGTGTCCAATTATCTTATGATAAAATAACATATTGTTTGTATACAACTCCAACGGCTTTTAATGATGCAGAGACTGTTTGTAACAATTATAGCCTATCAAAAGGAAACGGATCGAATGGTTAGGGGCACCTTGTAGCCATTCATAATACGTTTTTAAACCATTTTCTTGTTAGTAAGTTTTTTAGGCACTTATGCTTTAGGTGTGGTAACCCACCATACGTAGGCAGGGGTGTGTGCTACCCCCTTCTTAAATGGCCAGAATTACCGAAAAAGTATAAGGTAGTTCCGGGACCACTTCTTATTTTGCCCGACCAACTTCTTAAGAAGTATGATTCTTAGCCCATACGATACTTCTTAAAAAGTGTATTTTACACGGTGTGCGGAAATTATCCGACCCCCTAATGTCGGATATTTTTCACCATAACTTTTGTTAGGAACATTTATACATCGAGATTTTGGTATCTTTTTAAAACTCACGTTCGTAGCTTTCAAATGACACCAAGATCTCGGTGTATGGTTGTTCCTATCAAAAGTTATGGCGAAAAAGTATCTATCTTACTATAGGAGGTCGAATAATTTTCGCACACCCTGTAGACTTCAGTTAGATTTTTAACATAATTTTTGTTATCAAATATCTAAATTTCGAAAAAAACCATAATTTTTATTTTGACTACTTCATATTTTTGGTCAGTCTATTGTTCATGTATGTGACCCACTCAAAAATCACCCAATTTTTTCAAAAAATTGTTTCTGGGGTTTTTTGACCCACTGAATTGATTCCCGGGTTTATTTTTCGGATTTGAGTTCAGGAAAGCGTGTATAATTGGGTGGAGCACCGAAAAAAATTGTATGGGCCACCTAAACCATATTATTACTTTTTTTAATTTATAAAAAATCATAATAAATATTAAAAATTGGTTTAGAACAAATAGTAAATTACAATATTTCGAGTGTATGGTTAGGTGCCCAATCTGATTATAGCGAATGGTCTGGAATTTATCAGTTTGTAGATTGGAAAGATGGCTCCATTTTCGATTATTTCAATTTTAGTTCCGGTAATTTAGAAATTTGTAGAATTATAACTACAGGGTGTCCGACAATGGCGTAGGCATGGGGGCCACCACCCTCCCCCCATAACAGAAAAGTAAAAATTTTTCCTGATGGTCCCACCCATACATGGATAAGGGGTAGAAAACAGCAATTTTCAAAAAAATTTTCGCCTGTGGCATTGTTTTTTGCGTAAAGATTTCAAAAAAAATTTTTAGAAAACATCATAAGGGCGACCAAGACGATTTTTCCGATTTTTGGAGAAAAATAATGAAAAAAGTCACCTTGGGGGACCAAGGTGATTTTAGCCCTCCTCTGAAATGGAATCCTAACGTGCCTATGCTCGGACACCCTATACTTTATCAGATCAAGACAACAGTCGGAAGTCCTACCTTCAAATGAATGCAACAGATGGGAAATGGTATCAAGCAAAAAATGAAGCTGTACGCATTCCGTTTATTTGCGAACCTCCTTTGAATACAAAATAACTTTAAAGGCATTTTTTAAAGCATTTTCAACAACAAAAATTTCGCCTGCTAAAAATTTAATTTTTTATAAATAAAAAAATCAAGGGGTTACCTTGAAAAATTAAAAAATTAAATTTTTTTCAACTAACAACAATATGTATGTCGTTTAAGCGTGATCGATTATGAAAACAATGGTACTATTTATTTTGCTATAAACTTTACCTTAAAATTTTTTCATACCACTGGATATTATATGAATAAACTGATTCACAGTTTTATGAAACCGTTGTCGGAAATTATAGATTATAATGGAGAGTACTTTGTTGAAAAAGTTTTGTTGTTTTTTATGTTTTGAAGTCAAATAAAAATTTGTTATTTCCGAAACAATAAAATTCCCGAAACTTATTTCCGCATCTAATCCTTATATATAAAGTGCTTGTGTTAAATAAAATATGACGTCATTTTCAAATTCGTCATTTCACTTGGCACGTGCAATTTATAATCTCTATTTCTTTTTAATCATATTTAAGTTTGTTCTTGATATTCTTGACTCAGGTCGAATAGGGTAATGTTTGATTGTTCAAATATGATCTATTATTGAATTGTCTGAAGTTTAGAATTTTACTTTGCTGAATTTGCTTCCGACAAACAATCAAACATGTCTAGTTGGACATTGGCAAACATTTTTTATAGCAGCATGATTGTATTGTAAAAGGTTCTTTCGAACACTTGATCAAGAGCTTATTGTTTATTTGAAGTATATATAAATATGTGGTTTTATTTAACTTCTTGTGTTATAATGCACAATGCTATGATCTCTGGTTAAAAATTTTTTTAAATTTAACTTTTATTTTAAAATTTAATTTTAAGGATTTGCAATTAATCACTAAATAAATGGCTATAAATATGTTAAATAAAATTAAAGAGATTCTTTTTGGCTCTAAGTAAGAAATTTTTATCTTAGGTTTATTTTTTCGATTCTCAAGATTATCTGTGGAAAGAGATGGTGATTTATAAGGACATCTTCAACCTCGAATAGAGGTTGAGGGGAGGGTGCAGACTTCCCGCAATCTTTTCTTCCTGTCCACTCCTAACCCTTTCACCCCATCCCTCTCGCAAACTTTTTACATTACCAACCCCCCCCCCCCTCTTTGCCATCGTCCTAAAATAGAATAGACAACAGTGAGCATATAGCGAGAATCCAGGTTTGGGTGGAGGCTATACCCTTTGGCCCTCCTTGTCTTGGAGTTTTTACCCCTTGTCCATTAGGAAAAAATTTTAATTTTTCCGATTTCGGGGGGTCTATTGACCCCCTTGCCCCTCCCCCTTACGTGACTGAACAATAGAAACCTTAATTTTGCCTAATTTTAGACCTTACAAACACCGCAAAAAATCGTGTGCCTCATCAAGTGCTCAATCAATTTATTCACATGGAAGTGACGAAAAATCTCCTCCGAAGCTACCAAAATCCAGTCTTGTATTATAATTTTTATTTTTTCGTTTTCTATCATATTTTTTTAGTTCCGCTATGCCACTTGTTGTGACTCGATACTATATGTTTTGGCCATCTTTTTATCCATATTAAGTGGATGTGGTATTGCCTCATATGCTATCATTGTCGGAGAAGTTGTCAATCACTTTGTGCTAGTCAAAGATCATACAGATTCTAATTTTCATACTTCTTTGTTATTTATGGGGTTGATGATTGTTGAGGGTGTTGTCTTGTTTATATTATCGTTTATACAAGTAAAATTTTGATAGAACTTAGGGGTGGTAAAGGACGACCTTGGCTGGCCTTGTCTCGAGCCGGCCGTCCCTCCCCCGATCTATATGGGCTGGACAAAAGGGTACGACAAAATAAGGGCATGCCAGGCACCGGATGGGCAAGGACCGGCTCATGAGCTTTATGTCGGCCAAAAAGGATGGGAAAAACAGGACCGGGTCTCTGCTTTCGGTCCTTACGCTATTTTTCACTTATACTCGAAATAAAAGATTTAATATTTTTTAGTACTACATTTATCATGTTGTTGCGGCAAGAATTGTCAGTAAAATACGATGCGCGTATTTAAAATCTTTATTATATCAAGAATTAACATTTTATGATGGAGATCACAGTGGATTAACAAAGTAGGATATTTATGCAAATTTTATATCATGATTTTTAAAGCAACATTGAGAAAATTCGAGTTACTCTTTCGGATAAGATCGGTGCAGTTATTCGGGCTTTAATCCAGCTTGTTACATGTCTTATAGCCTCATTTTTGTTTTGTTGGCAACTATCTATTGCATTGATTATTATAATCCCTTTTGTTGTTTTGTGGTCTGAGCTTATGAGCAAGGTAAAAAAAGCTTTTAGTTATCATTCCTGTTGCGGTTGTCATTCATTACTTTAAGATCGAGATTAGGATCTGCCCCTTCCCAGTGCCGTACCAAGGAGGGAGGGATGTTGCCGAGTAATAATAGCTATCAGGTGATAAATGTGACATCTGTCATATTTACCACATGATCCCCCGGAAAATGGGTCAAATCTTGTCACATTTTTCACACCAACGTGTCCAATGCGTCACATCTGTCACTAGTGATGGGCAAGAGTATCTGCTAGCATTTGCTATCAGATTCGAGCATATGCTCGCTTAATCGAATTTCTACTCTCAACTGATAATAAGAGCATATGTTCGAATCTGCTAGCAACTGTTAGCATATGCTAGCAAATTCGAGCATATGCTAGCATGATTCTAGCATATGCTAGCAAATGCTAGCATTTTCCCATCTCTATCTGTCACGTTGAGATGTCATATGTGACACATCTGTCACGTTGAGGTATCTCTTGTTGCCCTCTCTTGTACCCGCCTCCCCCCCCCCCCCCGCATGAAAAATCCTGGGTACGGCACTATCCTCTCCCTCCGGTCTTGGTCGGCCGAGGCCCAAAGAATTCACAAGATTGGATAATATCATAGCAGATTCCTTCAAATAATCATGAACTGCTTTCCGAATTCCAAGTCCCATTTCATAAGCTTTGGTAACTGAGTCCACGATTGTTCCCTAAAAAATATAATTAATTACTAAATTTTTATCCTACAAATCCTTTTAATGTTTCTACTGGTCGGTTATATCGAACACATTGATTGGCAACGAAGCCCAATAAATGAAAACCATTTATGAGATCGTGGTCACCATCATTTCAGCCATTAATTTCTTAAGTTCCATCAAAATCTCATCCTGGATTATATTACGACCAATGGTCTTTGATCATCCAGTACTAGAAATAAGAGCCAGACCTTGAGCTTTAGGGCATTCTGAATCATTAACCAGGCCGCCCGAGGATCAAAGGGGCTCACCACTGTTACTTAAAGGGTTCATTTCCCCCATTGTGCCAAAGATTTTACAGGATTCTGTGATCGATCGGGAAAATACAATTACCTACTTTTAGATCACCCAAATTTTCGCGGTCAAAGAAGTTGAATTATCATCACAAGCTAAAAGTCATGCCGAAGAAATCTTGGGCGGAGTGCGTATTGTCCAAGCATTTAATGGACAACAATTTGAGGTAAAAATTCATCTTTTGTATCTTATGCTTTTTAGACGGAAAGATATGAAAAGAAACTAATGTTCGCCTCACAATATGCTACAAGAAAGAATATCATGAATGGTATAACGTCTGCCGTTTTACATTTATCAATTTATTTATATCTTTTTGGTGGCACATTGTAAGCATAGGTGGATAGAGAGGGTCCACTTTTCCAAAAAATTGTGGAGGGGTCAGGCCAAAAATTGCTAGGGGTCATTTTTTCAAAATTTTCACTAAAAAATGACATTTTTTCGACATCCGGATAACTCACACCAGGTAAACTGACATCATGTCCAATTCGCACGAGCATCGTTTTAAGGGAAAATTTTTTAGGGAAGGTTCGGATCCGTGCGAGTTGGGAATGGCGTGGGTTTACCTGGTGCGAGTTGTCTGTACGAACGACGTGAGTTGTCCGGGTACCATTTTTTCACCAAAAAATGCTCTTACTATTTTTCTCAAAAATGCCATTTTTAACCAATTTTTGGCTTCTGGTTGAAAATTTGAGGGGGGTCAGGCCTCCAAGTGCGGGGGGTGGGATCCACTAGTGGACCCCCTCTCCACCTATGATTGTAAGTTCTGTGTAAAAATTTTCGATTTTTTAAATTTAAGATACGGTGCTTGGTTGTTTCAAGAATATGCCGTTTCTCATCCTGGCAACCTTTTTGTAGTTTTAGCTTGCATCACAGGATGTGCGTTTCCATTGTCCGGTGTTCGGCAACAAATTTTGGGGATTTTGAGTTCTAGAACTGCTGCAGTGACAATATATAAGATTATTGATCAGGTGAGCAAAAATTAGAAAACAACAATTTGGATTTTAGAAACCAAAAATTGATCCTTCTAAAAAATCCGGACGAGCCATTAAAAATGCTTCTGGAGAAATTGAATTTGACAATGTATGGTATAGAAAAGACAGCTACAATGTTGGGCTACAGGGAGTTTCATTTCACGTACTCCCTGGAGAAACTGTTGCTTTTATTGGGGAAGAGTAAGTTTAATTTTCTCTATTTTTGCTCCAAAATGCGATTTTTTTAAACTTTACTCATGAAGAGTCGTGCTCCTCACACAGGTTTGAAAAAATATTCCCCCTCCCAAATCTAAAAAGAGTAAGATATATGACTATTTTTTATAGGAATGATGGTGTAACATTATTACCCGAATTATGTTCCAGATTTTATGACGTTGATAAAGGAGAAGTAAAAAGAGCAACATAATAAAAAAAAGCATTACATACCAATTTAGATAAAAATCAATGGGAACAACATCCGAATTTTAAATTTAAGCTTTTTGCGCTCTATGGTGGCAAATATCGATAAAGACCCGGAGCTATTTAATTGTTCGGTTGATGACAACATTCGAATGGGAAATTCGAAGCTCAATGAAGATGACATTGTTGCTTTTGCAAAATTAGCCGATGCACATGATTTTATTCAAGAATATAGAAATGTAAGCAGTACCCAAGCACGTCTCTAAACCCTTTCCCTCTCACTTTCTGATCCAGGATTTGATTTAGAGGTAACTAGGTAAAAACCTCATTTTTTTATCAACTTTTAACCAAAAATGCTATTTTTCTTCAGAAATTGTCGGTTTGTGGGGGGCATGCCCACTGCCCCACTAGATCTGCTACCGATGGCGGATCTAGTGCTGAATTTCTGGCATTTGAAATAATCCATTTTTTAGGGGTACAAAACTTTAATAGAAGACGATGATGAGCTTCCAACAATTGAACAACGGCAAAGAATTGCTTTGGCAAGAGAAATGGCAAGGCAACCCAAAATTTTTGTTTTAAACGAAGCTGATAGTATTGTTGACCATGTCAAAGTATGTACAGCACGAAAAAAATATCCTATTTAAATCTCATTTATAGAGACTTCATGACACGATGTTAGGAAATTGTTGTCTAATATTGATTACATCACGAGTTGATGTTGCTAGGAAAGCTGACAAAATTTTTGTTATGGGAAAGGGTCAAATTGTTGAAGCTGGTAATTATGATTAATGTGCATAAAATTAAATATTTTTCTAGGAACCCATCAAGAACTTTTAACTCAAAACGGCAGATATGCAAAGATGTTCGAAAAGGGTCACTTTAAATTTCCTCAAAGTGAAGCAGAAGAAATAAAAAATTTTCATGAAAGCGGTGACACAGGAGCAACATTTTTGAAAAAGTCTCTTTTGGTGGCATTAAGAAAAGAATTTACTCATGTTGAAAGTTATTCACGGCCTTATAAAATAAAAGTGAGCTTTCAAATTTCAAAAAAAAATCTTGATGAGCCACATATATTCTAAAACATTAAACTCGCTATGTGGGTTTATTTGTGTTATCTCCGTCACCTTAGTCCAATTCCGTCATGGCCTATACCAATCGATAGGGCTCGGTGAGAGAAGAAAAATAACACCAAGATCACGGGGTACCCTTTAAGAATAATTTGTTAGCTCCATATCATGTTTAACGGAAGGCTTATCATAATAAAAAATAAGACGCTTGCATGATCGAGTGGCAAAAGTGCTCGACTCTTAAATGTGCCCTCAGGTTCGATTCCCATCTGTGTTCAAAACTTTTCTTCCCGTAAGCACCAAGAGCTCGGAAGCACTCGGAAGAGCTTGGAGGCGCTCAGAAGAACTTGTAAGAACTCAGAGGTGTTCGGAAGCATTCGGAAGAACTCGTAAGCACTCGGATGCGCTCGGAAGAACTCGTAATCACTTGGAAGAGCTTGAAAGCACTCGGAAGAACTCAGAGATACTCAGAAGAACTCAGAGATACTCAGAAGAGCTCGTAAACACTCAAAGGCACTCGGAAGCGCTCGGATGAACTCGGAGGCGCTCGGAAAGACTCAGAGGCGCTCGGAAGCACTTAGAGGCGCTCGTAAGTACTCCGAGACATTCGGAAGCGCTCGAAAGAACTCGTAAGCGCCCGGAAGAACTCAGAGATACTCGAAGGCGCTCAGAGACATTTGAAAGCGCTCATAAGAACTCGTAAGCACTAGGCGGCGCTTGGAAGCACTCGGAAGCGTTTGGAAGCAATCTGATCAGGGCGGAGATCTCGTTCGAGTCTCTCGGAGACTTATCGATCGGAAAATCTTCTCTCCCCTCAGAGCGCGATAGCGCTCGGTCCCCCAGTTTATAAAAGTTAAGAGCTGTCTGAAAAGAGTCATACAAATTAACAATTTAGTGTGAAAAACTAAGCAAAACACATAATTTCATGGATCTGCTTAAACTTATATTAAAGCACAAGCTTTTATACTTCTTTGCCTTTTTGTTTTGTTTCTTGAATGCATTTGGAATACCCATGTACACAAAAATTAATGGCGAATATTTTGAAATTTATGAAACACCTCGAGGTATTTTTTTATAAATAATTTCAAAAATTCGCAGGTTTAGTTAACGGAACAGATTATTTTTGGCGCGCTACTCAAATTTCAAAATATTATATCATCATTGGTGTAATATGTAGTGTATCTTTGGCTATTTATGTAAGTCTTATAAAAACCAAAAAACACCCCCTCCTCCGAAGACGGGGCAGTGGCGTAGACAAGGGGATACTCCGGGTACCTGGAAACATCCACCACACAAACCACTCATTGGCAGAAACACCATCACCCAAACCATCCATGGGTGGAAACACCCACTACCAATGAGTGGTATCACCCAAAACCCACCCAGTGGGTGGTAGGAGGAAGTACCACCATTAGTGGTGAGTGGGTGATGTGTGGTGGGTGATCACCCATTTTCGCCCTCTGATTCTGCCTAAGTCTCTATGGGAAGATAGCGGGGTCAGCACCAAATAATTATTTTGTGTTTTTTCAGATACCTTTATTCGGTAAAGTAGGAGAAACCATCACCTCACATTTACGCGTACAATTATTCAGCGTCTTGTTAAATAAAGATGGTTCCTTTTATGACAGTCCAGTTGGTAATCTAGACAATCTTTTAAATCTTATCAATACAGAGACCGCAAATTGCAGAGCTGTAATTTAAAAAAAAATTTAAAAAACATCTAGTTGCTTTTTAGGCCATAGATTTACGTCTCGGACAATTTTTCAACACCATTTCAATGTTAGGCATTGCCTATGCTGTGTCGTTGCAAAAGAATATTATTGTAGGTGCTATTGCATCCGCATGTTTCTTTATTCAACCACTGGTACAATTTTTTGCTGCTAGATTAGAGAGAAGGAAGAGGAAAGAAGTTGCAAAACTTGATGGGACTGGAGAGGTTAATAATTTTTCACAAAAATATACAGAGTGTTCCAAAAAAAATCTCCATTTGGTCATTTTTTGGAGAAAATTTTTCAAAAAATTTGTTTCAAAATGACTTTTTAGGGGTATTTTTATGCGAAAAATCGATTACGCGCATCAAAAAATCTTGAAAACGCCTCCAAGACTATGAAATATCCAATTTTCAAGTAGAAATTCCTACCGAAAATAACTGAAAAATACGAAAATTTTATATTTCATGATCTGGTAGATGTTTCCAAGGGTTTTCGATGCGCCCAATCGATTTCTCATATAAAAATACCCCTAATGAGTCATTTTGGAGAAAAAATTTTTTGAAAAATTTTCGTCAAAAAATTACCAGGTAGCGGTTTTTTGGAACATCCTGTATAAAGATTTTAGGTCGCAATGGAAGCCTTAGAACGTATAAAAACAGTGCAAGCTCTAAACTGTCAAAAATATTTTTGTGCCGAGTTTGAAATTGCAAGCGAGAAAATTTTGAGAGCCAAGCTTAAATTATTTATATACGAGGTATGCAGTAAAGATGGATCGGAAAGGTCCAAGAACCGAAAATAAACCGAAACATTGTTGAAATCTGGCAACCCTAGCATAGATCGGCAAGATGAAGGAGGGAGCCCCCAATGCGGTGGTCCCCCTCTCCAACACCTCATTACATTCATCTAAGATTTTAAAAAAGGACTTTTTTTACCTGACACCTAATTTTTATGAACCACCTCATGTTCGACGGGGTCCATACGGTAGTCCTTCCCTCAATTTTAGGTCTATGCGTGCGTCGGTCAGGGGAGAGGGAAACTCCCCCCCCCCCCTGCCGACCTATGAACCCTAGGTATATCCCCAAAAGGCCCAAAATTAGAAGCGTACATGCACAAACAGGGGAGGGGGTGCAAGTTGGTCGAATACGAATTGATCGCTCGATATGACGAATTGAGGGGTGCAACACCCTCCTTTGTGCATGTATGATTAGAAGTATCCGTCCAATTTACGGGTGTTCAAGAATTGATGACACCTCTATTTAGGCATTCAAATTCGCGACATCAAATGGCTTACAACAAATAACCACTGGAGTTGCTTATATTCTCGGCTATTGTGCTCTATGGGGAGATTTTGTTGATGCCCCTCTTTTGATACATAGGTTATAAAAATATATACTTGAAATAAGGCAAACATTTATTTTAGAATTACACAAACCTTATTACCTAGCGCTAACAATGGACCTTATATACCTGCGTTTTTGGAAGAAGTTGAATCCACCCGAACTGCTGCCTGTAAAGTTATGCCTTTGATAAAAGAAAAACGAACAAGCATTGAAAAAGAAGAAAAAGAAGCTTTGATAGTAAGTAGGAAACAAGTTTACTTCGGATACTACGGATTGCCACTACTTCGGATTAGTTAGTACTACTTCGCATTAGCTGCCTTAATTGAAAGGGTACTGGACCGGAAAAATTTTTTTCAAAAAGACCCTATAGGGGTATTTTTATGCGGGGAATCGATTGCGCACATTCCCGAAGCTTGAAAATGCTTCCTTCACCATGAACTAGATAAATTTATAGAGAAATCCTCTTAAACGCTTGAAAACAAGTTGTTTAAATTTTTATCTTAAATTTCCCTAACTCATGATGAAAGAAGCATTTTCAAGCTTGAATCGATTTTCCACATAAAAATACATCTATAGAGAGTTTGAAAAAAATTTTAAAAATTTTTTCCGGTTCCAGTACCCTTGGGCCAGCTAATCCGTCACTTGAGTGTCACTTGGGGCAGCTAATCCGAAGTAATACCAAAAGTTTTTTCTATATTATAATTTTTCAGGATATACGAGGAGATATAGAGTTCAAAAATGTCAAATTTTCTTATCCTGATCAGCCAAATCGTTTTGTGCTTCATGACATTTCTTTGAATATTGAGTGTGGGAGAACAATGGCAATTGTTGGACCACCAGATTCTGGAAAAGGAACTTTGTTTAATTTATTGGAAAGATTTTATTTGCCTAATGAAGGGAAAATTGTATGTTTTGATAGATTTTTTAACTTTTAAGTTTTTTTAGCTTATTGATTCCCAGGATCTTGCAAATATTGAAATCAACAATGTACGCGGACAGATGGCATTGGTAGAGCCGCATATTTTCTCGGGAACGTTTGCAGAAAATATTGGATATGGGGTTAGGATCGATTTGGATGTACCTATGGCAGATATTATTGAAGCTGCGAAAGAAGCAAATTTGGATTCATTCGTGTCAACTCTACCTGAGGTAGAGAGAATGAAATTTTTTAAATTAAAAAATTTAGGGTTATGAAACTCAAGTTGGAGCTCGTGGGAGTCAATTATTGAAAGGGCACAAGCAAAGGATTGCTTTGGCTAGAGCATTGTTAAGAAACCCAAAAATTTTGCTGTTTAATATGCCGCCAAGAGATTTGGATGAAGTTTCAGAAAGGGTAAACTATTGTTCGAAAATGGAAATGGGATCTAAGACCACTTATGGCGGTTTTTTTATAAAATTCGAAATTTTAAAAACGAGTCACGACAATTCGATTTTTTGGCAAAAGTTCGATTTTTTGCACAAAATTCAATTTTTTTCCAAATTCGATTTTTTAGCACAAATTTGATTTTTGTCCAAAAGTGAAATATGAAAATTTTCATTTAGATAGGCCTCAGGGCCCAAATTTTAAAGTTTCTTGGGACATGGGACCCTAAAAATTGATCATTTTCATTCTCTAGTTGTAATTTAACTAAAAACTTGTCCATTTAGGCACTTTATGAAGCGCTAGAAAGAATCCGTATTGGTAGAACTTGTATAATATTATCACGACAAGCTCCTCCTTCAGAATCATTCGACGACATAATTTATATCGACAAAGGTAAAATTATTGGTGAATGCTTTGAAGAAGTCCCAGAACTTCCACATCTTCATCACAAACATCACAGAACAGCAAGAAAGATTAGTGGGGTCACTCGGCTATATTTATGGGACCCGCCGTCCGTTCAAATGGGGCTCTTGTAGTTATTTTTTCTTATAATGGAAGCTAATGCTGCCAGTATTGTTTGCTAGTGAATAATTTATTAATAAAATTATTTTTTTAAATTCACATTTGAGCTTGTCTAAAAAATTAATAAAAAGAAATTGATAACAAGAAATAGATTAAAAAAATAGGTAATAAAAATAAAGTGATTTTATTACATTTCAATTTGGTTAAAAAAGATTTGTGACTCCATAAATTTGCATTTCAGCAACAATATTTACATATTTGCAAAATATTTCGCCATAATCCGATATATCTTGCTAATACTCGTTCTTGGTCAATTTAAAATTTTTATATTATAATATAAAATTTTTAAATTGAACAAGGTCGAGACTTTTCGTATAAGATGACTACAACAACAAAAAACTGATAAGGGAAAAATACTATGCATCATAAAAAAATTCATTGCACCATGAATATTGCAAAGGCAATGGGTAAAATGATAATAATAAAAATTAAGAAATTTTAATAATTGAGCTTTATCAATCAAAAAAGCTTGTCATATAATCAAAAAAGCTTGCCACATATATTGAGCAATTTAATAATTTGTAAAGGCATATATAATGGACTCCAAATTTAAAGAATATATGAAAATTTCAATTTTCGTTTCTTCAAAATTTGCAGCATATTTTAGAAGTCTTTATTTTATCAAAGGTAAGAACTTAAAATTAAGGGGATGCACGCTCGATAAAACATTTTTTTTCCAAATTGGCTGATTTTTGGACTCGGGAGTTTTCGTGCATGAGAACACGATTAGCGCAAGTCTCGGGTTTCAAAAAAATTTTCATGACCCCCTATCGGGGTACCCCATGTTAAAAAGTCAACTTTTTTATTTTGGCTCAAAATTGGTTGATTTTTTGGTACTTGGAGGAACATGGGGTACCCCGATAGGGAGTCATGAAAGTTTTTCGGAACTCGGGACTTGCGCCAATCAATTTCTCATGCCCGAAAACGCCCGAGTACCAAAAATAAGCCAATTTTGATAAAAAAATTTTTGAGAAACATACTGGGCGTGCAC
This sequence comes from Acrobeloides obliquus, assembly GCA_034698545.1. Lineage (NCBI taxonomy): Eukaryota > Metazoa > Nematoda > Chromadorea > Rhabditida > Cephalobidae > Acrobeloides > Acrobeloides obliquus. The sequence continues at coordinate 1,066 of JAQGBS010001265.1, read as the reverse complement.
CCCCTTTAAACAATAAATATTGATGAAAATCTTTTTTAGTATAAAAATATGAATATTTTTATGGCCACTGTGGTTATATTCGTTTTAAGTTTGATGTTCAGTTTATGTCAATGTTGTGGTTGCTACGATGGTAAATTAAATTTTTTAGCTTAAAAATTTTATAATCTTCACAGATTCCTAGGGGGGTTTTGACGTCGTAAAACACGAATACGAGCGAATTAAGACGCTCCGAACTCAATTTTTAAGAGACGATTTCTCGAATATTCGAAGGTCCCTGTAATGGTCCGAGCACGCTTCAAGTTGAATTTATTTAGTGAGACTAATGCGTGGAAAATTTTTTGAAAGTCATTTCAAATCAAAAATCGAGTAGCCAAAAATTCAAATCCTTGTCCGAAGCTCTCATACCCCGATTTTACGTGTATTTTTTTAATTTTTCAACCTGTCTAAAACACCATAGATAATTGTTTTCGGTAAAATTTTAACGCTATTGATGTATTTCAAGACGGAGAACAGTTCTAGCGTAGCTTCGAAAAAATCCAAGAAAAAATTTTTTGACTCCTCTTCCTAGTACCACGTGTAATGGGTCAAAAATCGAAATTTCTCAGATTGTTTCGAAATCACGCTAGAACTGTTCTTCGTGTTGATATACATCGACCAGCGTTAAAATTTGACCGAAAACAATTATCTCTAGTGTTTTAGACAGGTTAGAAAATTCAAAAAATAAACGTAAAATCGGGGTATGTAAACTTCGGACAAGGATTTGAATTTTTGGCTACCCGATTTTTACTTTGAAATAGCTTTCAAAAATTTTCCCATGCATTTCGCTAAATAAATTCAAATTGAAGCGCACTCGGAACGTTTAGAATGACCTTTGAACACCCAAAAAAACTGACTGGACTGGTCCTTTAAGAGACTAAGTCTCTTAAAGGGGGGGTGACTTTTACCACTTATTCTTGGTGAAAAAAATTTTTTTTGAAAAAACATGTTTTTAGGGGTAATTTTATGCAAAAAATCGATTGCGCGCATCGAAAAATTCTGAAAAAATTTTTTAGGGGTCAAAAAATTG
>JAQGBS010001264.1:0-16378 GCA_034698545.1 Acrobeloides obliquus | reverse complement strand
TCGTCCATGGAAGATAGCAAATACCACTATATGATGAATTTATACCTAAAATTAAACTAGAATTTTTTCAATCATATATATACTAGACGCTTTGCGCGCTAATTATATGAAAAATGCAAAAGTTGGACTGGCAGGAGTTTGTCGAAGTTGAATTATTTATTGCTTACATTTCAAGTATTGAGCCATATAACCCCAACTTCCTAGGTGTATACAGTTAAACCAAGTTGCATTATTATATCCAGCGAGAAAGATATTGATCACATTGTAAATCTGTTGATTTTGTGCAGCCAATGTCAAATTGGTGTTGCTAATAGTAGTTGTAATATTCTTTATGTACGTTCCTTTGAATAACGCCCATTGTGTGGCACCCCATGTTAAGTTATAGTAGTAGTCAAATGTGCCATAATTGGGTAGATTAACATCCGCCACAGTTTTGTTCCACCAAAAGGAGTTATAGATCGAGGAGACTAGAATAGTGCTGTTTGCATTTACACTATTGTTAGAAAAAGTCGGGGAATTGGTTAGAGTATTGATCATGCTACAATTGCCACATTGGGCATTTGTAATCGAGAAAATCGTAGCTAGCAAAAGTGCAATAGCAATGCACTTCGTTGTTTCTTTCATTCTAAAAATGAAAATACAACAAAAAATGCTGATCAAGGGGTGTAAGCGATTGATTTTAGAAAAACACTAATTAGTCCCGCATACATGTTGGTAGGTGAGGGGTAGGTGTGTAGGGAACATTAAATGGGACCTTGAAGTATCATCATTGAATACCTTTTTTGCCCAGATACCCTAGTTATACCCTGCCCAGGTACCACCCTTTTAGTTCCCCCAAAAATTTAGGGAGATAACTAGCATCACGCAGAGAATTTGAAAGTTAACTAGTCAAAATGAAAATAAACCACGATTCTGCTCTTACTTACTCCATCCCACCTTTTTATATTGATCCATTGTTTTTAACTTTCGATTGTCTATCACACAAACCCTATGACAGACAAATCCCCATAAGCTGACTGAACAGCCTTAATTATTCATATTCAAGCTATTTTTGTGAATATCACACGTATGTAAATATCACGCGTATAACTTTTACGGGCGCAGAGATTTAAAATTTTATACTTTAGTTGTCATTTATCACTCTGTCTCTGAACTTTGCCTCGATTTAATCTCTTTAAAAACAACCATTTGAGATTTTTTAAACTTCTGTCCTGTGATTGCCTTAAAAAAATCACGTCATGTAATATTTCGGAGTGTTAATTTATTCATAGACAAGCTCGTGAAAAACTGATTCGAAAGAAAAACAATCCACCAACGCCAAGACTATTTTTCTCGATAATCTTTTAAAAATGATGATAGTCAAAAATTTTTCGTGAATGAAAAATGGTTTTATTCACAAACAATCTTGTGATAAGCTGATTCGAACCAGAACAATTCACCAACGCCAAGACTATTTTTCTCAATAATCTTTTAAAAATGACGTTAGGCAAAAATTACAGGTCGTCGAAATTATTGGCTCTGATAAAAATTACACTGAAATTTGCTAATTTTGCCTCTAGTGGTTGAATAAGTGCCGTAGGTAAGAGGAATAAAGGGACATGTCCTCCCAAGCCGGAAAAATAAAAAACTTTTCCGTATGGTCTCCCCCTTATGATTTGATAGGTTGAAGGCCGGCCAAAAAATCATAAGTCCCCTTCCCCTCCTATTGCCCCTCTCCAAGCAGAAATCCTTATACAGCACTGGGTATACCCCTTTTCCTCAACGCTGGAGCGGTAAATTGGATTGGCAAAAAAGTTAGTAGGTAGCATGCATGAAAAGGGGCACTAATTTTGGAAAATTTGCGTGGGGCAGTAGTATTTTGCCACTTTTTTGCGTGGTGGAGGGTGCAGTTCGTAAATTTGGCCCAGAGTTATGAAGGGAAGGAGGTCCCAAAAAATTTTCAAAATTTTACCTTGATCCCCCGCTAAGTTTTTTTTCAGTCCAATAAGTTCAATCATATGAAAAAATGATATATTCGGAAAGATCATGAAAATGGAGCATTTTTTGTTTTTACGTGTTTTGAATCGTTGTAGTCTTTGAGATAATTGCGTTTGAAATTGAATTTTTACAAGCTCTTCGTTGTAATACTAGAATAGTCCTTTAATGTACGAAAGTTATAGCTTTTTCGCAGCGTGGCGAAAGTTACGTGGCTAAAATTGTCGTGGCGAAAGTTATAGTGCCGTTTTTTCTCTTTTTCTTTTTTTAATTAGAATTTTTTACAAATTTTGGATTGTTGGTGAAAATTTATTGATTTTTTTATTGGTTGATGTTGATGACTAGGGGAAAGGGTTGAAAAATAAACGCGCCCTCTAAATGACGCCCCCTCTAGGAGGGGGTGAAAAATGAACGCCCGGAGCGTATTTTACAGTATTTACGGTATTAATTTTTGGTGGGCAGCGATGCAAAATGGGTTTCGGTTTTTTAGAGGAATTATAAAAATGTGGAAAATTTTGTTCCTTTTATGCTTTTTTCGTATATTTTCAGCCCTAAACTACAATGAAACTACAAAACCGTGTTCGTCCGTTCGATAATTTCAAGTTTATTCTCAAAAACAGTTATCAATATAGGGCTGCAAGAAAAATAATTTAATATCGATTTTCAATTTGACAAACAAATGATTCTGGTGAAGCAGTGGCGCCAAGTTTTCGAACCAAGCTTGGAGGTTTGTTAGGTACATTTTTAAGCTAAAAATAAGTTTTTTACATTGTCATTAGAGCACCATACCCTAAATTGATTGAAAATATTGGCCGCAAATAAGAATAGTTCCATGCGGGCTAGGCCTTCACCAAGACATTGACGTTTTCCAATGGAGAATGGAATAAGTTCATCAACCCTTTTCCACTTCCCATTTTTGTCAAGAAAACGGCTGGGATCGAATTTTTCGTGACTAGGGAATATCTAAATGTAATAAGTTAGCTTTCGGTCGTAGCGGTTCTAGTTCTATATTTTCGAGTTCTTGCGTGGCATAAAACCGTTCTAGTTGTGTATTTCTAGTTGTGCATTTTCTAGTTGAATATTAACCAAAAAATTTTGACGTTCAAAAATTTTTATCACAAAAAATGCAGCGAAAATTTTGCTTGCCATCTATACAATTTTTTTATTTTTGCGGGTAATGCCATATACCTTGTCATCATATAGCACAACGGATAATTGAGGGATTATTGAAGTTCCTTTAGGAATAGAGTATCCATTAATTGTAACGTCGCGAGTTGTTGTGTGTCGGACATTCATGGGAACAAGATTTGCTATTCTTTGTGTTTCCTGAAATCTTCATCATCTTATATAAAATGTATAATGCGTGTGCGCGAATCCGGATTAACTTTTGAAGGTACGATCCAAACCCTTCTCCGATATATCATTGTGAAGAGGAGGAAATTCTAAGACGTTTGACACCAATTTTGTGAAATTTGATGAAAATTTTTTCATTTTTTTCCTTGAGGGACGAAGGATAAAAATCGAATTTTCAAAAATTTCTTAAAATCGATTGGTTTGTTGTACTCGGGGGTTTTTCAACATGAGGAACTCGAATTCGAAAGAATTTTTTGATTCTGAGCGCAGGAGAGGGTCGAATCGGCCAATTTTCACGTTAAAATTTTGAATTTTACTAAAAAAGAATTTTACGTTAAATTGAATTTTGAATTTTATTGTTCGTATAGGTAAAGCGTTTCTCAGGGTAGAGGCCGAGCGCCGTAGGCGCGCGGACTCGTGAAATTTAGTGTTGCAATTATTTTGACAACCAATCTTACATTAACAACCGCTGAAGTGTAGTGAAGATTTGGCTTGTCATCCATTGTTATAAGTCGATCACTTCCTATCACCGAATCTAATTCTTCGTGTAGCTTAGCTTGTAAATCTTGATCCAACATTAAATAAATTAATCCCCAAGCTAGTGTATTTGAGGTCGTCTCCTTAAAAAAATATATGTATGTCAAATCAATTATGGCAATGCTTACTTGTCCCGCAATCCACATATCCTGACACATGGCCATTAATTGATCCATACTAAATCGAATTTTCTTTTTAAATTCATAGTTTACAAACTTACGTATAAAACTCTCCATCGCTTTCAGCTTCTCGTTTAGCCTTTTCTCGTATGAAGGCCTCAACAAAATCGGTGGGCTCGGAATCATGATCAACTCGTTTATTATGCTCTTCATATTGTTTAAAGAAGAATTCATGCAAATTTTCTCTTGCATGTTTTAATTTATAATAATGGTATTTGAATAGAGGCAAATGTTTAGCTAATTCCATGTGATTTTTCATGATTAAGACAAGAGGATGGAAACCACTTTTGACTAAATCTGTTGCTCGTGTTTTAACTTCATAGAATTCGTGCTCCGTTGACTAAACATGATTTTTAATCCATTAATTAGGGACATTATGTTTTCGAGCCTTCAGTCCTCTGAGGGAGCACATGCCAAAGTTGCCCCTTTCCTATACCACTGTCCCCCCAGTGGTATAAGAAGAAGGGTTAGTTAGGAAGCATTTACCCAAGAAAGGTAATTTTTCCCAAAAAATATAAAGGGAAATCCTTATGTGTGGGGATTTTTTCAAATTTCGACCCACTAGAGAATGGGCCGAAATGTGTTGCTAAAAAATTTTCGAAAAAAATTTACATTAAGTACGACGCTTCAACTATACTAGTTTCGAAAATTTTATTTGACAGATTCGAAAAAAGTTGTTATAAAAGTGCACTTGCCTTCCCCCACGCAACCCTACGCCACATGGGGGGGGGGGGGAAAGAGGATTTGTGATGAACGGGAAGAAAAGTAGGGGAAGTAGGGAAAAATTTGTGCCCTCTTCCCACCCAAAAAATCTATATATGCAAAAATTACCCCTTCAAAACGATATCCAAATAATAGATTGTTGATAATCGATCCAACGCCAATGTCAATATAATCTGCTATATTATGTTCTTTGGTACCGTTTTGAACACCCTTTCGAACTTTTTCGATTAAGGATGAAACTTCAACTAACACCTAAACTATTGTTAAGTTGTTCAATAAGTATTGTGACATTTCTTTATGCCATCTGAGGGGCCCAAGAAATCCGTTTTCGACAAAAAAATTTCAGTATTAGACAAGAATGTATGAAGAATACGATCCAATCAGTATTTTTGCGTGTAATACATGTTTTCGTATCAATACCCAGACTTTTCAAAAAAACGGGTCGTCAAACATGTTATTTTAACTGTTGACATTTGGCTAAGGAAGTGATTTTTGACGAAATTTTCGACATACCTTTTCGGGTTTTAGTAGGCGCTGAACACGAATCTGGCATTATTTTTTGTTCTACACCTCGGGGAATATAATAACAATAGCTTACAAAGAACAGACCTTTTTTGGTTTTATCCTCGTAGGCATACATGGGCAAGCAGGGGAGTACTGGGACCCAAAATACGAATTGGTCCCAAAGGTTCCTTCGACTAAAAAAAACGTCGACAGGCAAAAAAGTCGAAATACGAATTCGTTCTCGATTTAGAATTCGTATACGAATTTTTGCAACGAATTCAGTCTGGGCGGCTTCCCAAATACGAATTGGTCCATTAATTTTTCCCCCGATACGACGAATTAGGGGGGGGGGTACATTACTCCTCCCCTTGCCCATGTATGCTCGTAGGAGTACCTTTCCGTGGTTAAAATCAAAAAATTCTTTCGGATTCATCTTCTCCATGTCTAAGAACATGTAACCCCCCCCCCCCGAATAAAGGTTACATTGCGGGCCCATTTTTGGAAAATTCTTGATATTGACATGAAAACATGACTTATTCTCAATAAGACTGATTGGATTGACTCAGCATGCATGCTTACCCAATACTGAAAATTTTTTTGTCGAACGGATTTCTGGAGTCTCTCATATGACAAAAAGAAACGTTGCAATACTTATTGAACAGCCTAATATATCCAATTAGCGACATAGCCAAAAATTTTTTAAGGGGGGGGGTACCAAGCCTTTTTTTTCTAAAAAACTATGAGGGAATCCTTATGTTTTTTTGAGCCTCGGCTCGTAAGGGGGTACGGTACCCTTGGTACCCCTCCCCCCTGTGGCTACATCATTGGATTAACTTTAAAAATTACTCTTTCTTGCATTAAATTTTTCCCCAAGCCAAAATTCCTAAGAACATGTAAAGCAAATCTTCTCTGATCCCTCCAAAGTTCTCCATCAGTGTTCACAACTCCTGCTTTTCCTTCTAAAATGTTTTTTGTACACTCAAAAAGTTGTATACAAAATTACTGTTTACAAGTTCAAGTAAAGTGGAATATGCCTCTCTTCCAGCATAAGTCTCACCATCTTTTTGAAACGTTTCCATAATGAGGTCATAATCGGTTATTGAAACCAATGGCTCTTCTCCTAGCCAAATTGTATGAATTGGACCATATTTTTTATGCCATTTTGTGAAGGCATCATATCCCGGTGGGTTATTGACAATATCAAGAGTATTTCCAAAAATTGGTAAAGGAACAGGACCTAAATTTGTTCACAAAAATCCAAAACAATGGGATTCTTTTACCCGGTGGAAGCTTCCTTCTTTTCCAATAAAAGTTATAAAAACACAAAGAGCTTATAGAAACTAAAACCAATAGCAAGAACATTCCAACAATATAATAAAAATGTATGACAAAACTGTTAATTGTTATGGAATATAGAAACTTTTTCCAATTTTTATACTTTTGTATCAAGCAGAAATTGAATTTAAATTCAATCTAGTCATAAACTAGAAGAGATTTTACTCAAGAGAACTTACTTAAATGATAAGAGGAAAAACCAGTTTTCCGGGTTAATTTAGAAAAAATAGAAAAAGAATTCAATCCCATTCAATTTTCCAAAATCAACAACACATATATTCTATTGTGTACAATTTAAAATATTTATAGGTAGGGTTGGAGGGAGAATTTTTGGATATAATTCTTTGTTGTAATTTTTTTGATCCTTTTTTGTAATTTTTATTTTGTAATTAAAAAAATTTTGTTTGTAACTTTTTTGAGATTTTTTGTAATTTTCAATAAAAAGACAGTTTTCGATTTTCATCTGTAATCGGTCGATCAAAATATTGCGTAACAATAAATATAAAAAACTTCAGTCGGGGATGTCATCTTAATCTTAGGCTGTAGGTCAAAAAGGTGGACATCCATCGGCGCAGCCGGGGGGTTTCACCCTATTGTGAAATTTTTTTAAAGCGTATTGTGTCTTTATATATGTTAAAAAAAATTTTAAATGGAATATTAAAATATTTTTTACAAAAAAAACTAAAATTACAAAAAGTTTTTAAAAAATTACAAAAAAGACTCATTTTGATTACAAAAAAGACTCAAAAAAAATTACAAGGAAAAACCACATGCGAATTTTTCCCCGTTTCCCGAAATCGGGAAAGGGTTTATAGCTTTTTATGGTGAACACTGAGTAGTTTGGTGTTTTCGAAAAAATATTCTTCAGATTTTTCTGCATGTTTTTGCAAAAGACTGAATCGAAAATAATGGCTTGGTAAAAAGTTAAGACACTTTTCCCGAAATTTCCCGATTTTCCGAAAAATTCCCAAATCGGGAAATTTCGGGAAAAATGTCTTAACTTTTTACCAAGCCATTATTTTCCGATGTAGTATTTTGGAAAAATATGCAGAAAAATCTGAGGAATATTTTTTCCAAAAACACCAAACTACGCAGAGTTCACCATAAAAAGTTATAATTGAGGTGGTCCCCCCTCAATTTTGGGTTCATGAGTGAGTGGGTCAGGGGGAGACTCCCCCTTGCCAACCAATGTAAGAAATTTTTTATCTGAAATTTTATTTAGCTTGAGATAGTCTTCTGACACCCTATTTTTATGAACCACCTCATATGTTCAGCGGGTCCATGCAGTGGTCCCCCCTCAATTTCTGGTCTATGAGTGAGTGGGTCAGGGGGAGACTCCCCTCTTGCCGACTTATGACCGTATGCATCTTTTCGATAATTTCAAGTTTATTTCAAATACAATTAACTACATATATAAAAATAAATTTAATAACGATTTTCAATTTGACAAACAAATGATTCTGGTACAGCAGTGGCGCCAAGTTTTCGAACCAAGCTTGGTGGTTTGTTGGGTACATTTTTAAGCTAAAAATAAGTTTTTTACATTGTCATTAGAGCACTATACCTTAAATTGATTGAAAATATTCGCCGCAAATAAGAATAGTTCCATGCGAGCTAGGCCTTCACCAAGGCATTGACGTTTTCCAATGGAGAATGGAATAAGTTCATCAACCCTTTTCCACTTCCCATTTTTGTCGAGAAAACGGCTAGGATCGAATTTATCATGATTTGGAAATATCTAAATGTGATAAGTTAGCTTTCGATCTTTTTCTTGAGGGGTTAATGGTGTATCCTGGCGGGGTTGAACGGCTCAGTGGATAGTATTTCAAAAGCAAAATGGGGAGACAAAAATTCTCGACCAATTTATTGAGGTGTTTTATTTAAAATTTTTTTGAATGAGTCAAATAGAATTTTCATTCTTGTGGGATCGAACCCTCGATTATAAGAGGTTGAGCCGCTTTCCACTTCACCATGTTTATACATTGTTTGGCGGGAAATGCCCTATACCTTGTCATCATATAGCACAACGGATAATTGGGGGAGTATAACAGTCCCTTTTGGTATAAAGTAACCATTAATCGTAACATCACGAGTTGTTGTATGACGAACATTCATGGGAACAAGATTTGCTATTCTTTGTATTTCCTGCAATTTTAAAAAAAGTAGATAAAATTTAAGTGTTGTAATTATTTTGACAACCAATCTTACATTAACAACCGCTGAAGTGTAGTGAAGATTTGGCTTGTCGTCCATTGTTATAAGTCGATCACTTCCTATCACCGAATCTAATTCTTCGTGTAGCTTAGCTTGTAAATCTTGATCCAGCATTAAATAAACTAATCCCCAAGCTAGTGTATTTGAGGTTGTCTCCTTAAAAAAATATATACAGAGCAAAAAAGTGGATTTTTGTGATTTTTTAAGAAATTTATTGTTCTAAAAGGGGTAATTTCATCAACCGATCAAGGACTCTAAATTTTGGAGGGTATTTGTTAACGTCTGCTTCTAGAGTAATTTTATGCGGGGAATTGATTGGGCGCATTCCCAAACCCTGGAAATACTTCTCTGACCCTGATTCAGGAAAAAATTGAGTTTTTGAAGCGAAATTTGTCGTTTTTTGCAACTTCAAAAACCCAATTTTTCCCTGAATCAGGCCCAGGAAAGCATTTTCAGGATTCGGAAATGCGCACAATCGATTCCCCACATAAAATTACCTCTAAAACATAAAATCACCTTTAGAAAAATAAATTTTTGGGCACCAAACAATCACAAAAATCCACTTTTTTGGCCCACTCTGTATATGTCAAATCAATTATGGCAATGCTTACTTGTCCCGCAATCCACATATCCTGACACGTGGCCATTAATTGTTTCATACTAAATCGAATTTTCTTTTCAAAGTCATAATTAAAGTCTTACGAATAAAACTCTCCATCGCCTTCAGCTTCTCGTTTAGCCTTTTCTCGTATGAATGCTTCAACAAAATCAGTAGGCTCGGAATCATGATCAACTCGTTTATTATGCTCTTCATATTGTTTAAAAAAGAATTCATGCAAGTTTTCTCTTGCATGTTTTAATTTATAATAATGGTATTTGAACAGAGGTAAATGTTTAGCTAATCCCATGTGATCTTTCATGATTAAGACAAGAGGATGGAAAATACTTTTGACTAAATCTGTTGCTCGTGTTTTAACTTCATAGAATTCGTGCTCTGTTGACTAAACATGAATTTTAAAAACAGAATTTAAAGGGACACAAATACTTCTAATCTCTAAAACCTTATTGTACAAAAAATTACTCCTTCAAATCGATATCCAAATAATAAATTGTTGATAATCGACCCAATACCAATGTCAATATAATCCGCTATATTGTGTTCTTTGGTACCGTTTTGAACATCCTTTCGAACTTTTTCGATTAAGGATGAAACTTCAACTAACACCTAAACTATTGTTAAAGGGGGTGCAGATCTGGGGTCAATCTCAGTCGAAAAACTTTTTCTTTCGAAAAGTGACTTTTTAGGGTAATTTTATGCGGGAACACGAATCTGACGTCAGATTTAGATTTTGACTTATCCTTCACGACCACACAGGGATGCCGAATCGTAAAATCACTAAAATAAGATCAAGTTGAGCAATTGAGGACACCAGGGGTAGGTTTTCGAGTACGAGGAACACGAATATGGCATTTTTAGAGTGTCATCACCACTCAGGGATATCTAATCACAACTACGCAAAAATGCCATATTCGTGTTCCTCGTACCAGAAAACCTACCCCTAGAGTCCTCAATTGGTCAATTTGACCTTATTTTAGTGATTTTAAGATTCGGCATCCCTGTGTGGTCGTGAAGGATAGGTCAAAATCCAAATCTGACGTCAGATTAGTGTTCTCCGCATAAAATTACCCCGTTATTTTTATTTTGCCGCACTTTGTATATCCTGTTAACTTTAAAAATTACCCTTTCTTGCATTAAATTTTTCCCCAAGCCAAAATTTCGAAAGACGTGTAAAGCAAATCTTCTCTGGTCCCTCCAAAGTTCTCCATCACTGTTCACAATTCCTGCTTTTCCTCCTAAAATTTTTTTATATACTCAAAAAGTTGTATTCAAATTACCATATAAAAGCTCAAGTAAAGTGGAATATGCCTCTCTTCCAGCATAAGTCTCACCATCTTTTTGAAACGTTTCCATAATGAGGTCATAATCGGTTATTGAAACCAATGGCTCTTCTCCTAGCCAAATTGTATGAATTGGCCCATATTGGTTATGCCATTTTTTGAAGGCATCATACCCGGGTGGGTTTCTGACAATATCAAGAGTGTTTCCAAAAATTGGCAAAGGAATAGGGCCTAAATTTGTTTATAAAAATTCAAAAAAGGGTCATTCAAGTTTACGTTATCAAAATTTTCGGATTTTTGATCACCCCGGAAATCATCCGACATAATTTGGCTACCCATCCATAAATATATGGATAGCACCAGTGGCGATCTAGGATTTTTTTGAGGGGGCAAAATTTTTTGTCAGAAATTTGATAAAAATCATAAGGGTCCTACCTATGTTTTTCCTCAATTTTTGTTGTTGAAAAATGCTTGTTTTTAAGCTGAAAATGCTCAAAATGACAATTTTTGGAAAAATTATGAAAAATTTTGAATATTTTTGATTAAAAATTGGAAAATTTTGATGATTTTTGTTAAAAATTATAATAGGAGACATTTACATTTTTCACAAATTTCTATCAAAAATATGGGGCAAAAAAGGGAGACCATTAGAAAAATTTTTACATTTTTTAGTTTAGGGAACATTTCCCCTCCCCCCTAGATCCACCAATGGTTGTCCACTCCCCCCCCCCGAAGGAGATTATTTTACCCGGCGGTAGCTTTCTTCTTTTCCAATAAAAGTTATAAAAACACAAAGAGCTTATAGAAATTAATATCAATAGCAAGAACATCAATATTTTTTTCTATCAATATTTTTAAAATGGAATTGAAAACCTTTAATTTTTATAGAAAAAAAAGATTTTTCCAACTCAAATAATTTTTTACCAAATAAAAATTTAATTTAATTCAACCTTGGTATCAACTAAAAGTGATTTTTACTCAAGAGTGTTTAATTAATTGATAAAAAACCAGTTTTTCCATAGAATTATTTTATAAAAAGTCCGCTTGAATTAATTTTCCATCGATCAACATTCATATAGATTTTATTATATGCACTTTGACAGGTAACCAGAATATACTTTGAGTATTGTACTTGAGTAAGGAATGGGTCGACCCACCCCCTGGCGCCACAATGGTGTGATGGGACTTTGTTTTTGGATTAAAAAATAAATAATTTTCATCTTGGTCCCTTTTATGTTTTAGTCAAATTATTTGAAAAAAATTACAAAAATTATAATGGCCCCATTAAAATTTTTTACTGAAATTGTCCAAAGTTTTCTCCTTTTTCACCAAAAAATCTTAATTTTGAGCATTTTCAGCTTAAAAACAAACATTTTCCAAAAAATTTTCATCTGTGGGCTGCGAGGGCGGTCCCAGGGGGGAGGGAACCCGGTGTAAGTGGCGTAGCTAGGATCTCATTTCGGGGGGAGGGCGAGCAATTTTTGCTAACAATCATAAGAGTCACCCCCTATTCCAATGATTTTTTCGGCCTTCGGCTGATTTCAGGGGGGAAAATTTCTCCCATTACCCCTCTCCTAGTGTGACCAAATTGCAACCATTTTGTATCTTGTACAACCATGCAAGCAACCATTTTTCATGCTGCAACCATTCTTAAAAATGCATTCAGTCATCCTACCCCCCCCCCTTAGCTACACCACCGTGTTGCGGGTTGCAAATTCGAATACTTTTATTGAAAAAGCATTAAAATTCTTTACAAAACGAGATTCTTATATAGGAAAATTTTGCTCACAGAAAAAATAGAGTGAGGAGCTTTTTGGGAGAGGCTAGAGCCTGTACAAAACTATGGTTCGAGGAAGAGACGAAGTTGAAATAGAGGTCTCCTTGCTCTTTGAAGAAAAGCTACAAAATACAATAGAATTTTCGGAGAGGGTAGAAAAATGACTCATATGAGTCATAATAAGCAAAAGAGAATAAAATTTTCAGAAATGATTTTACTTAAAATTAAAACCACAATTTTTGGGTTAAAATAAAATAAAATTACAATTTAACACAAATATTTAAAACAAGCTTATTTTTCGCTACAAAACTAGGTACAAGTTGGATTTTAAAGAGATTTATTTTATCACGAATTGTCGCGACACACTGCCCGGTGTAGCCCCCAGTAGCGTAGCGTCACCTTAATTTCGGGGAGCTAACGATACAGAAACCCCTTTTTAATAAATTTTTCAAAAATTTTGGGCTTAAACATAAGGGGGAAAATTAGGAAAAAATTTCATATAAGTTCGGGGGATCCAAACCACCTCTAGGCCCAGTCGGCGCTATGCTAATTGTTCCCCTCAAAGCATCAGCGTGTTCCGCGTCAATTTTTACCCCTACGGGCGTGTTTCTATAAAAATTTTAACGTTTTTTACTTCGGCCTTTGGAGTCACGTTAAGTGCGCCTCCCCCAAGTCGTACAACTCCAAAAATTCAAATTTTTGGAAAAACTTTTGAAAATTCGAATTATTATCTTTTGGTCCTACAATGAGTAAACTTTGTTTTATGATCTTTGACGAGTGTAAAGAATGCACCACAACAAGATCAATAATCTAGTTATGGTTTTGAATTTGTTTGTTTATTACAACGAAAACCCTTTTTATTAAATTCAAACTATATCTTATTTTTCTTTCAAACTATTAAAAAAGGTTTTTCGTTGGGCGCTATTGATTTTTTGGAGTGTGTAAAACCCGATTTAACGTTTTGGCGATTGTTATTTATGTTTTTTTGTGTTCAGAAAATTGTCAGGAAAGCGTAAATTTAGCAAAGACAATTTTCTGCCATCTTTGATTGCTGTTTTACTTTGGTGCAATATTGTGGTTGTTTTGTGGTATAAATTGAATAAAGAAAGTTTCAGTTTTTATATTTTTATCGGGTTTGCACCCGTATTTATTTCCTATTTTTAAACCGTTTAGTTCAATGTCACGAGAATTTAGAGACGTGGTAACGTTTACTACACAAGACCGATTGCGAAGACCTGCGGAAATCCATTGCGTGTTGGGCGGAAATAAAAGTTTGAGACTGCTTGCGTGGACCTGGTGTTACGTTTTTAGGTAAAATAAAAGATCAGTGTCTTGCAGTAAAACCCCGGGAAACCCCCAAAACTTCATGATTTTACACCAGTTTGAAGATGTTTTCATTTTGAAGCCAATCGTATCAACAACAAACACGATTTTATTGGAGGTTTATTGAAATTGAGGCAACTTTTATTGCAATTGCAATAAATATTTTATTACAGGATGGGCCAAAAAAGTGACTCTTTTGTATTTTTTGAGACCCGGAAATTTATTTTTCTAAAAATAAGCCCTCTAAGGGTAATTTTATGTGGGAAATCGATTGCGCGCATTCCATGAGCGTGAAAACGCTTCCCTGAATCTGATTCGAACTCGAATTTTAAATATTTTTTTGGTTCAATTTCCGTCATGCTATTGAAGTAAAATTTAAAATTTTTTATTTTTACATTAAAAAGTTATACAATCACGCGTTTCACCCGGGAACTTATTCTTCAATTCAATGTGCCCGATGCTATAAATATTTCTTTTATTTATTGCACTATGTGGCACTTTGATTGTTATTTTTCTTGAACAACGCTAAAAAATTGATTTCAAAATTCTCCAATAAAAAACTTACCATTGCTCCAACATGGCATTTAGTATAGATGTTTACTTTTGGATTCATTTTTGTGATATTTTTAACTTTTCCACTAATATCAAAATATCCATTTGAATTAGTGTTGGCTTTTCCAAGAAGGTAATTACACATGAGCTCTAAAAATTTTGTTGGAAAAATCTAGCTATAAGGGCGTTGGAATTAAAAGTTTTTGGAGCCCCTCAAAAAGTCAGTCAACTTAACTGCAAAAATCTAGAAGAGCTAAAAGATCCAAAAGAGAAAAAATGGACTCAGAAGATTTCAATTGAGCCGACTGGCTTTTTGAAGAGTTTTTGAGGGGATCACAAAAACTTTTAATTCCGACGCCCTTCTATGCAATTTCTAGTTTTTGCATAATGGGGCAAGCCCTAGAAAAATTTAGGGCTTGCCCATGGGGCGCCATTTTTCTTAATTTAAGGAATTTTTTATTTTTAGAATCCATGTATCAAATTTCATAAAAATTAATTTTTGGAGCACTCTTTGAATTGGAGTGCTCCAAAAATTCGAAAAATGACAAATTTAACTTACTATTAGTATCATATAATTGAACAAGAACCCCAGATGCTGGTTTCCCATCACATGTCAAGAATCCTATGACATCGATTTTTTGCTTTCTTCCAGTACTACTTGACCAAGCTTCAGAAAAACTTGAAATTGAAACGAAAACAATAAGTGCTATTGGAAGAAACATATCAGTGTTGAAATGGAAGAACTTTTTTTAAACTATCTATGACTTGCTCAAATAGCTTTTTTCAAACATATTTATACTGCAATAATAGGTACCAAAAGATCAGACTTGCAGAAATTTTATTACAAATAAAACATCAAAATTTTAACGATTATAAGTCCAATTTGAGTTATATTTGCAATTGACTCAGCAAATACATGAGGAAGCTGATAATAAAAAATTAGGGCGTCGTAAAAATTTGCTTTCTTGGCTTTTGTTAAAAATGACGCGAGATATTCAAGTATGATTCATCTCTTTTTCCATAATTTTTTTGCTAACAAAATTTGGTGATGGTGGCTATCGAATGAGCTATCGTCGACTGAAATGGACTTAAACTCGATTATTGGCGAGCTTTTAAAATACATGAGTAAAGTATTGAACACTCTGTATATTGTAGATATTCTTGAAAAAGACGTAAATTAAACGTCGAATAAAGTTGCTACTCAACTACTACTCGCAAATGTATATTCGGTCTAGCTCCATTATTTCCCTCTATAACAGATGAAAGATGATTGAAAACTTATTGCAAATCTAAGTTATTTTCATTCCATACGTCATAGATAATTTTTCGCTACATAAAATTGTAGCGAGAAATTAAGCAGGTGATTTTTTTCTTTCCAACCACAAAATCGGAGTTTTTGCTATTTTTCTTTCCTATAAAACACTAAATTATATTAGAAACATTGTATTGACTACAAGATGGTCGCGAATTTTACTTTAGATGATGTTTATAATGAAACTTCGACAAAGATTATCAAGATAATTTATGAGATCATATTTACCATACAATGTTTATTGGGAGCATTGGTTATCTATTTGATCTTATTCAAGTCTCAAAATATGAAAGTCTATCGTTGGTATATATTAAGTGAAATTTTGTTTGGGACTTCTTCAAAAATTGTATTGATTTCGATGCACATTGTAATTCTGAGTCCGTTTCAAATTGCTATTTTTATTGGGCCTATGGAAAGTGTTGTTGGTAGGTAGAATAAAGGTCTTCTGCAGCGGACATTGGAGGACGGGAGAAAAGTAGTGATGGGTCGAAACTTGGATTTTGACGATTGTGATTTTGACCCATCACTAGAGACAAGGAGAACAAGGCGGATAAGATGGAGAGGGCGGACAGGATGGGCAGGAAGTACATGACGGACTTCTGTCCTACCGGACTGGTCTTTTAAAGGACCAGTCCAGTAATTTACAATCATATGAAAAAATGATATATTCGGAAAGATCATGAAAAATGGAGCATT
>JAQGBS010001263.1:0-16380 GCA_034698545.1 Acrobeloides obliquus | reverse complement strand
ATCATTAATGTTGAATGGTAGGAATAAATCAGAGTGTATATTCAAATAATATCTAAATAATTTGTACAGTGGCGGTTCTGGGGCTCACAAGGAACATGCACGAAATGACGTTTGAATTTGTTCAAAAAGTCCTATATATTCTGAAAGAGCATACCTGATCACCCTTTTCGTACATGTCCCTTGTCAAGGATGGGGGAGATCCACTGAAAAAAAATTTCTGACTTCAGAACTCTGTCATTTGCTATCGTTAATCCGAAGTACAGTCAACCCTCGATTATCCGATCCCTCCCAAGGGGGTCGGATAATCTAGGGTTGACTGTAGTACCAATTTGGCAAACACTTGGAGGAATAAGCGTTCGGGAGTCTTCACACTCATCTTTTCTTCTCTCCTTCAAGCGCTCGGCTCCCGATATTTATTCGTAAATTAAAAAATATACCTTAAATCATCTTCGGTAGATTGTAAAATTTGAATTTGAATATCCAAAAGCTTGCATAACGATAACAACAACTGTGTCCTTTGTAAAAGTTCGTCAGATTTGATCGATACATCATCTATGCCACTTTGTTTTGAGTCATCAATTATCTAAAAATCGTTAGTTTTTATTAAAATATTTTTTATTGCTAACCATACATGGGCAAGCAGGGGGTACTGGGTCCCAAAATACGAATTGGTCCCAAAGGTTACTGTCGACTAAAAAAAACGTCGACAGGCGAAAAAGTCGAAATACGAATTCGTTCTCGATTTATGAATTCGTATACGAATTTTCACAACGAATTCAGTCTGGGCGGCTTCCCAAATACGAATTGGTCCATTAATTTTTCCCCCGATACGACGAATTAGGGGGTACATACCCCCCCCCCCCCGCCCATGTATGTTGCTAACCTCTAACATAGCAATACATGCTAACGACCAAAGAGTGATAACATTATGGGCATTATGTATTCTCACTATTTCATGGCCAAATTTTCGGATAACTTTCTTTTGGTTATCTGGCACAATCATATAGGCATCTGGCTAAAGGATAAACTTTAGAGCTATTATGGATCAGGAGGGTCACCCCAGGGTCAAAAATCGAAAAAAATGTTCTACAATTTTTAAAAAATGACATATTTAGGGGTAATTTTATGCAAAAAATCGATTGCGCACATTCCCGAACATGAGAACCTTTGTTTGGCCCTTAAATACGCATTTTTACCCATATAGACATATAGTCAACAAAAGTGAAATATGGGTAAAAATGCGACTTTTTTCAATTTTTAAGGGTCAAAACAAAGATTTTCACGCCTCGGGAATACGCGCATTCGCTGCATAAAATTACCCCTAAATATATCATTTTAAAAAAATTTTAGAAAAATTTTTTTTTCGATTTTTGACTCTGGGGTGACCGGTCATGACCCCCTTGATCCACAATAGTTCCCAAACTTTATTGGCTAATTGAGTCTCATACCTGAAATGATAACACAGATCTTTCTATAGTACCATGAAAGTATTGTCGAACAGAAATCGGCTCGCCAAAAGTCATATAAACGTTGCCAAAACGTTTGTTTAAAATTTGTCTTGCTTTGAGTAGACCTAAAAGGATTTTTTGAATTTAATATCTGAAGAATTTTGAGAATAAAAACCTGATGTAGATTCTTTAGGTTTTGGAAAGCCGAGTAATTCATAGGCATATAAAGATTCTTCCAAAATTTTGTCATAGTTCATTGTTACAGGCACAATTTTCTTAAAAGTTTTTCATTTACGTCACATAAAGTCAAGGGTATGAAAATTTATTTAAAAATTTTCTTTTTCAAACTCTCGAAAAGGCCGAAATTTTGTACAACATCATGACCCGAAATTTTTTGAAATTGTGCAAAATTTCAAGATGTTTAAAAAATTTAAAGGGCCAGTCTACCCTGATAAAAATTGCCTTATGGGAAATTGGTTGTGCGCATTCTCGAAGCTTAAAATGCTTCCCTGATTCAGGAAAATTAATACATGTTCGATTTTCGTTTCAATACATGTACTAATTTCCTGAATCAGGATCAAGGAAGCGTTTTCATGCTTTGGGAATGCGCATAATCGATTCCCCGCATAAAATTACCTCCAGGAAGATGGTTTTGAGGCAGAAAACCGAAAATTTTTCGATTTTCGTTTCAATACAAAACATTCATTTCCCTGAATCAGGGTCAGGGAAGAGTTTTCAAGCTTCGGTAATGCGCGCAATCGATTCTTCGCAAAAATTAGTCCTAATAGGGTTATTTTTGACAAAATTTTTGGGTCGACTAACATGAAAAAATCGCCCAAATTCCGATTTTTTGGATACACGCTAAATTAATCTTCAATAAAAACTCACTAAATCATAAACATTAGATTTTAAAAATGGCTCTAATAAATTTTGAAGTAATCCATATCTGGGATATAAACTTTTCGAGGCTCGACTTCTAGTTCCTTCAACAAAGAATTCCACAGGTCTATCGGCATGAATCAAATGAGTTTGAATATACTCTGCAAAAACTGCCCAATATAGTTGATCCTAAAAAGTTTATCAAAAAACAATCAACAATGCTAGAATATTACGTCTCCAAATGATCTTCGAATATAAAACGCGCCGCATCTTCTCAAAGCTTCACCCATAAGTTTAGAATTTTGAAAATCGGAGCCAGCAGCGATGGCTGGGAGAGTGACATCCTGATCAAAACATAATAGAGAAACTAGCATGAAGTCGACATAAGTTTTATGTGTTGGCATAAAAACAACGGCATCTTTCGGCAAGAGATCTCGAATCTTTTTTAGGCCAGCCATATTTACAAATATTTTATCAAATACATGCTAAATTTGACAGGTTTTGTTTAGCCAGACAAAATTAATGACCTGGACAGGGTGACCATTTTGCCCTTTTTATAGGACTTTGGGAGCTACTACACAATAGGGGGAGCCATCCACGTGTAAAATTTTTTCTGGAAATGACCCCTCTAGGCGTAAAAACATGCAAGGAATCCGAATTTGACATTTTCAAAGCGACAAAATGCTACCCTGATCAGGGAAAGCTTGTGTATTGAAGCGAAAAGTCGATAAAAATGATATTTTTGCCTAAAAACGACCCCTTTTGGTGTAAAAATGTGCGGGGAAAAGCATTATTTTTTACCAAAATATGTTATTTCTTCGAATTTTCGCGTCGATATACAGCTTTCCTTGAATCCGAGGAATTTTATAAATGTCAAATTCGGATTCTCCGCACATTTTTAACCTAAAAGGGTTCGTTTTCAGGCAAAATCACATTTTTGTCGACTTATGTTTCTTCTATCAAAAATGCTATCAAATGATGTTACTTTCGATATAGGCTGTGATCGGGCACTTGGTAATTCCCCTGTGAGGGGGAGGGTATTTTAGAAGAAATACGGTACCTTAATAACTTTAACCACACCATATCCAATAGTTCTAACTGCTGATATATTGAAGCTATGTGCCATATTCGCCAAGATCTCTTCAGCTTCAAGTTTAACAAACTTTTCATTGCAATTTCGTTTTAAAGCTTCTTCTTTGATCGCTTTCTAAAATTTTTTAATGCGGTCAACAAATGTTTTTAAATTAGGCAAAAGTTTTCGGACCCGACCGGGATTCAAACCCAGACCTTCTGGCTATCGTCCAAGAGCACTACCATTGTGCTACATAGAAAAAAAGTTATGAGACAAATTTCGCGTCGAAATTTGGCACGAAATTGCGACGAAATTTGTCTGCCACAATTTGAATTTTTGGTTAAAAGGGAATTGTTAGAGGAATACTTGAGGCACAATCGATTCCATTTTGGAGTATAAAGACTGAGTTTTGATTTTTTTGCGGTCAAAAATATTACCGTGACTCTGAAAGAATTTAGGACACTTTTGTTGATTTCATCCACGGTTCTTTCTTTTCCGGTGGCATTTTTGGGAAAATTTTTCGTTTTTCGAATCCATGCAAATTCACCTCCAACTCGATCAACTTCAGTTAGCCAATCAATGTATTCTGGTTCTGTGGCAATTTTTCCCAACTTATTCATTTTGGGCTAAATTCAAAAATAAAATTTTTTTAACTAACAAAGATCAAATTGTCAAGAAATTTTAATTAGATTTTCTTAATAAAAGACAATGAATACGAAAGAAATTTGATAAATGAAAAACAAATTGGCGTGAAAGGGGATCGAACCAGAAACATTTGGAATGTCAGCCGAGTCACTATCAACTCAATCATCCTTGCCAATATTTTGGAGTAGTTAAAAATTAACCAAGTTACAAAGTTTTCGTGCCAATTTACCAGTAGAGGAGTACACCGGTCCCTCAGGATGGATGGATGAATGGCCTTTCAGGGGGATACATGATAAAAAATTAATGCATTCAAAGAAAAATTGTATGTTGTTAACTTATATCTGTGGATAGGCTTGTCGACACTCAAAATGACACTGGAAAAAGCAAAAGAGTACAAATTGGAGGGGCGGGGGTACTGTACCCCTTGGTGACCTATGGTGCCAATATCTCCGCAACGAAGCTTTAGACACCCAAATCAAAAAATAAGTATGTCCAACACAACTTCTTGCCAAAATTAGAAAAAAAACGATTTTACATGTCTGAAACGTCCCTTGTAAATTCAAAAGTAAAATTTTTTTAAACTAATAAAGATCTCTTGTAAGATCACTTTGTCAAGAAATTTTAATTAGATTTTCTCAATAACAGACAATTCATACGAAAGATAAGAGTTCATAAAACGCACACAACTTTTGTAACATATATACAAATGTATAAAATTTGTACCCAAATGACTACAATTCCAACTTTTTAAAATTCTTGGCTCACATTTGTCAATTTAAAAACAGGACATCACATGTGTTTCACGGGGGTAAAAAGTTTGAATCATGAGGAAATTTTTTCTATACTTTCGCTATCTGGGGTTTCCAAAAATATATGGAAAATTTTTCTTTCTCTATGAAAAACAAAAAAACATCCAAAGTACAAGTTATAAAAAATAAATAAACAAGCATAAGGCAGGAAAAGTACAAGCCCATTTGTATGGCGCCAAAATAACCTTGTTGATAAACGAACAACGTGCATTGAGTCTCAATACATTCCCTATCAGTTTGAGTCGGATCACACCACCTTAAAGAAGAGTGGCACTTTGACCAAGGAACGAAAGTTATTCCAAAAAGCCAATTATGGCCATAAAACGTGGTCCATTTGCCAAAAAATGTTTGGTATGATAACTTATCATTGTTAATTGTATGTATTTTGCAAAGAATATTCATAATAAAAAAGAGTATGGATCAAAACTTGTACAAGTGTCTCAAGAAAGTGGCCATTTTGTGATTTTTGGGCGGCGTTTTCAAGTTTTTTAATCTTCACCAAAATACCCCTAGGGGTTTTTATATGCGTGAAATCGATTGCTTGTGTGTCGAACCTTGAAAACTCTTTCCTAACCTTAGTTCAGGGAAGAGGTGTATGCAGGGTCTAAAAAAGGGGCCGAGGCCCCGGGGCCGACATCAGTGGGGGCCCTAGGGGGCTTTTGTGGCCGGTGGGGCTTTTGGGGGTCGATGGGGGCTGGCGGGGGCTTTGGAAGGCATAAAAACATCCTATAGGAATATTTTGGTGAAAGTTAAAAAACTTGAAAAAATCACAAAATTGCCATTTTTTAGGGCACCCTGTAAAATTTATGATATGCGATTTTGAGTTGAACACAATGTTTGAAGTTCAAATTGCTGCTGTGCTCTTGTTGAATACGGTCTATTCCATTTTTTAATTAACCAAGCCAATTGGCTTTTAAAAGCAGCTCGGTATTCAGAGCTAAAAAATATTTCAAAAATTAAAAAAAAATTTGGTACTACTAAGGATTAGCGACAGCAAACGACAGGGTACTATTTCAAGATTTGTTCCACCAAGCACGACCATGCAGGGATGCGAATTCTTCCCACCAAACACGACCACGCAGGGATGTGAATTTTTCGTTCGACGAAAATATGGAATCCAATATGATCTTCACATCGCTGAATTTAATTAGCGCGAACGTTTTGAACGAACGAACGAAGTTTACTACAATTTTTGGAGTCAATTCGCCGTCTAGTATCCATGTAACCCATGAAGCTATAGCTGTCTTCTTATCCCAACGGCCCTATTTAGGGCCACATTTTTAACAAGAATTATTTGCGTGATATTTTGTTCAGGTTTAAAAATACTCATTTTCATGAAAAATATAGTACTCACGTCAATAAACATCCATGTGTGGTCGTGTTTGGCGTTTTCATGTTTTGTCAATGTGCGCAATCGATTTATCGCAAAAATACCTCTAACAAGTTTTGATTTTAGAAAAATTTTTTCCTGAAATAGTACCCGGTCGTTTGCGGTAGCTAATTCTTAGTAGTACCCAAAATTTTACCTTAGCCAAAAATAAACATAATAGTCCGCCGAACATCCGATATTTACCGCCACACCCGTATAAAGAAGGATATATAACAATAGCATATCGTCTTTAATAATAAACATGGATAGAAGCCGACTTGTTGTCGAAATAAACCAACCGCAGACCAAAATTATTGTCAAAACAGTTAGATATCTCATAGATTTTCTGGCAACTGTTTTTCGTCTAAAAGTATTGCTTTGAATTGAAGTTGTACGGGACAAGGGCTGAGGACAGTCTGTAAAACTTTTTTCGGGTGATGTTCATTTCGGCTTGTTGTCGTCGAGCGATCCCACCCCGGAAATTGGGGGGGGGGGCAAGAGTACATAGTCCCGCGCTCCCATAAGGCCGATGCTCCTGGCCCAGAGGGGGGGGGGGCACATGACCACGAAAAAAGCAAGTGCGCAAGTTTTTTGGCCCCACTTTGTAAAAAGCCTCAGGCTCAATCCCATTATTCCTTCCCAAAACTTTTATAACATACTTTGAAACTTGTATATATGCCCAAAATACTCCATAGACTGTAATAATTAAAAACACTACTATCATTTGCACACAGATCCAAATAGTTTTGGCGTAATCTTGAAAAATTTCACCAATAACTACACAAACGACAGTCCTAAATAAGTTTTGATTTAGCTGTCTCAATGTAGGTTTCAAACTTTTCAGGCTGCTTAATCATAACCATATATGCTATCAACAGTAATGAAATGCTATAAAAACAAGCGAGAAATAATATAATCGACAAATAAAGACGGACTCCGACAATAGGATACCTAGATTTATACAATTTTTGTTTTAAATTTTATATTTAATCCTGTTGCTCACTTCAATGGAAATAGCACGACGAATAACCGATCAAGGCCAACAGCTAAAGTGAAAAACGCACCAAAATTTAAGAAGAATGCAGGAAATAATTGTAGGTAGAAGCAATTTTCTAGACTCATAGTATTTTGACCGGTTAAGACAAAGTAAACAAGAATAAAATGTCCCAATTGATGAATTAAGCTTCCTAAGGCATTAAAACAAATCAACCAGTTGCAGACGCCTTGTAGAGATCTTAAAAAACATAAAAAGTTACTGAACAGGGGGCGAAAAAATAGGTGATAGCACCCAAAATTCACCACCCATCACCCAGTGGGTGGCATCACCCGTCACCCATGGGTGAAACACCCACAATCACCCATCACTGGGTGATGATTAGGTCATTGGGTGATACCACCCAGTGGGTGATTCACCCATAGGTGATGGGTGATTGTGGTCATCCATCTTGGGTTATGGGTGATGGCATCTTTTCGCCCTTTGTTACTGAAATGGGTGGGGGGGGGGGGGACTTTTGCGTCCTCACATATGCGCACCTGACATGTGCACTTTCACATTTGCGCCTCGACATTTGCGCACTAATAATTGCGCCCCGACATTTGCGTTCTATAATTGCGCCCCAACATTTGCGCGCTAAGAATTGCGCCCCGACATTTGCGACATCGAACGCATGAGTAACAAGTTGTATTTTCAAAAATGGTAGGGCTGCAAGCAAACATAAACTTAATCGGAGCTCCTCATGGAATACGCACTTTTTAGTTTTTCCTTGCTCACGCGACGAAGTATAGACTGACACAAATGAAAAAGGCAGAGGCGAATTTGTATTCCGGCCCAAACATACTGGCAGCACCTTTTGCCCCCTAAAAATTGATATAGTGTGCGAATGTTGGGGCGCAATTATTAGAGCGCATATGTTGAGGCGCAACAATTGGGTGCTTAAAAGTCGGGTGCGCAAGTGTCGTTGCGCATATGTGAGGGTCTCCCACCCACTGAAACACACATGGACAAAAAAATAAATAGCTTTTGAAATAATTGCTCAAAACACAAAATATAGAACCTTTATAACAAAATAAAATAAGTACTGTGTGGGATAACTATAGGGCTGCTGGCTACGAATATTCCTTTACCCCTTTTGGGACTTCCACGGCCAGTGACTTGGAGACGTGTCGGTTGCGTCAAAATTATTTGCGTCATCCGACATTTACGCCAATTTTCGATTGCGTCAACAGATATTTGCGTCAATTTTGAAGCAATCAAAAATTGATGCAAATGTCGGATGGCGCAAATGTCTGTTGACGCAATCAAAAATTGACGTAAATAATTTTGACGCAATCGACACGTCTCCGTGACTTCTTTTAATATTTTTGCATCGAGCTCCAAAATGTATTCGAATTTTAAAATTTTTTATGAATGAGCCCAGATTTGGTTGAAATTTTTCTATCGATGGCCAAACTTTACTATTTTCCAGCCAAAAACATAAGGGTCCTTTTTAACGAGTAAAAATTTACTTTCTAAATAATGTAACGAATACAATACATGCATTTCCAAATATGCCAAAAATGGTCAATATGAAAATAACCACCGTAGGTATAAGAATGAGTGCCAAGACTTCATTAGATTCGCTCATCATTTCTTTGTCCCACTGCTCGAAGAAAAAGTTCTTAATGACAAGTAAAACGAAAAAGCTCACGCATTGTCATCATTTTTATTTAATCATTCATACTGGTCTTTGGATTAAATTTGTTTTCTTTACTTTATTAAACTTATACAGGGTGTTTCAGAAAATTAGCTCGATTTAAAAATTCATTATCTTTTGATAGGAAAAATACTTTCTCATGCGAATTTTTTACGAAATTTTAGAAACCGTGGGGATTTTATGCATATTCAAAGAAATAAAAAATTTCAATTTTTACTTACAAGGGACCATCCCAGTTGATAAAATTGTAAAAAGAATAAAGGAAAATAGAGAAAATTTTTTAAAAAGCAAAAAAAATTTGGATGTAAATGGGATTCGGACCAGTACCTTCTAGATGAAAGGCAACTGCCTTAGCCACTATGCTATCGCCTCAAATCATAAAAGGAGCATAAAATCAATATCATCAAACGCATAAAAATATTGAAGTTATTTATTTAAAATATTGAAGTTATTTGTTTCTAAGCATTTCGCAAAAAACCACATGAGAATATATATTTTTTTCATCAAAAGATAATGAATTTTTAAATCTTGCTAATCCGCTGAAACACCCTGTACTTTTCTTCGATCAGATTATTAATTCCAATTTAACATTGTCCATAGAAAGAAACCGTAGGAGGAAAAGCGAGACAAGATTAATCTTGTTATTATCTCCATGAAAACCAATATATTGTTCAAAAAGTTAGCGGAATTTTTCATGAACTTTGGAACCAAAATGTTTTTATAAAAATGACGGCTCTAGTGCACTTTAGGCGACCAATGAATTTTTAGGTGATCAATCAAAAAATAGATGACCAATCAATAATGCAAAAGAAAAAATCGGATGATCGTTTATCTACATGATAGCTCTAAAGCGTAAACAAGTACCAGGCACTAGCTTAGGCTTAGGCCTAAGCCTAAGTCTAGGCCTAAGCCTAAGCCTAGGCTTAGGCCTAGACTTCTAGGCCTAAGCCTAGGTCTAGGCTTAGATCTAGGCTAAGCCTAAGCTTAGCCTAGATCTAAGCCTAGACTTAAGCCTAAGTCTAAGCGTAAGCCTAAAAATTTGTTTGGACGGTTAAAAAATTGATTGGACGGTAAAAGTTTTGATTGAACGGTTAAACGACGATTGGACGGTTAAACGTATAGTCGAGTCTCGGGATATATGTGGCACCCGAAGCTCGGTTTTCTCGAAAAGTTTGTTTTAAATATAATATTTATTCATTTGTCGTCTCATCTGTTGTCAACGTGTAGAATATATCACACTTACCCTCGTTTATCACTTTGAGCATCACTACTGTATTAAACATATCCAACCATATGAAATATACTCCAATGTTCACTTTATGAACTTGAACTTTGTAATCAATTTTGAAATAAAAAGGTGTCACGACAAATGTTACATTTTGTAGTCAAAATTTAACAGCTTTGGAGTCTTAAAAAACAAGATCTTTAATTAAGTTTTAATTGTTTCCTTTTCTTGAAATTTTATTCTTAAAGGGTATTAAAACGTCAGTTTCAGTTAGTTACTTAGCCATATATTCCGCGCATTCTCAAATCTTGGAAATGCTTCCTTAATCCTGATTCAGTGAAATAAGAATGTATATTGGAGCGAAAATCCAACATGTACTAATTTCCCTGAATCAGGGTCAAGGAAGCATTTTCAAGATTCAGGAATGCACGCAATCGATTCCCCGCATGAAATTAACCTCAGAAATATGATTTTAAAGAAATTTCAAAATTTTCGATTTTCGCTTCAATACACACATCTATTTCCCTGAATCAGGGTTAAAGAAGCATTTTCACACTTCGGGAATGCTCGCAATCAATTTTTCGCATGATTTTACCCCTATATAGGCTATTTTGGAAAATTTTTTTCTCGAAGATTAGTCCCTGCTTCTTACCCCCTTTAAAAATTTTTTTTAACAAGTGACCCCCTAAGGGTAATTTTATGCGGGGAATTGACTACCCGCACTCCCGAATCTTGAAAACGCTTCCTTGATCCTAATTCAGCAAAGGAATCGGTGTATTGAAGCGAAAATCAAACATTTTCGGATTTTTATGAGCAATCCATCGATTCTTAGATTTTTCTAGGCGGGGAATAGTTTTCACTCACTCCCGTACCGTGAAAACGCTTCCTGATTCAGAGAAAAGCCAAAAATTGCACTTTCAGATTTACGCTTCAAAACACCAATCCCTTCTCTGAAATTTTTTCAAGGTTCAAGAATGCGCGCAATCGTTTCCCCACCTAGAAAAACCTAAGAATCAACGTTTTTCTCATAAAAATCCGAAAATGTTTAATTTTCGCTTCAATACACCGATTCCTTCTCTGAATCAGGGACAAGGAAGTGTCTTCAAAGTTCGGGAGTGCGTGTTTCGGGAGTTGGCTGTTTCGTGAGAAAGAGAGCCTAATTGTTTTGAAAGTAATTAAGTTTGTCATGCTCGTTAGTCGGTGACAGAAATGAGCTTAAATTTATAAAGTTTTTATGAGTAAAGATGTAATATTTTTATTGTTTTTTACGCTTATTCCTTACAAGGAACAATTTCTTGTATATCCAACATGTACTAATTTCTCTAAATCAGGGTCAGAGAAGCGTGTTCAAGCTACGGGAATGCGAGCAATCGATTCCCCGCATGAAATTATCCCCAGAAATATGATTTTGAGGAAGAAATTTCAACATTTTTCGATTTTCGCTTCAATACACACATCTATTTTCCTGATTCAGGCTCAAGGAAGCATTTTCACGCTTCGGGAATGCGCGCAATCGATTTTTCGCATGATTTTACCCCTAATAGGGACATTTTTGTGAAAATAAATTTTTCGAGATCCGGCTATAAAGTACACCCCCCTTTAAGAACAAAAAACCTTTAATTTTTAAGAAAAGAATTGCCTACAGGATAATTATCAATAAAAGATGAACACTACATCGAATATACAAACAAATACAAGAATGTATGAAGTATTCCCAGCTGCAGTGATCTTGATAATAGAAAACGTTATCGGAGCATTTGGCAATCTGTCAATAGTTTGGGCTACATTAAGAAATACGTAAGTGGAATACAGCCTGATATGGAAATTTTTTTAAATTCTAGTAAGCTCCAAAACACTTGTAATTGGCTAATCGCTCTAAACGCGTTGGCAGATGGAGGAACTCAATTGGCTCAATATGTTTTAACATATTACTTGTTCACTGGTATAAATTATACCAATCTCTGGGCTTGTTGGCATCTACAGTTTATTCCATATATGTTTTTCTCTAGCACTATGATCATCACAATTCTTGTCGGGATTGATCGATTGATAGCTGTAGTATTTCCACAATTGTAAGTAGTGATGTTCAACGTGAAAATGATAAAAGGGTGTGGTACGTGACGAGATAACGCATTTTGATATCAGTGGGAACGATTTTTGTGCTAACGGTATCACTAGTGATAACGCTATCACACCATGTGATAATATAAGGATAGGTCTTTATGGAGCCTGAGGACAGACTTCTGAAGAAAGAGAAATATAAGGATAGGTCCTTATGGAGCCTGAGGGCAGTCTTCTGAAAAGAAGGGAATAGAAAGATAGGTCTCTATGGAGCCTGAGGACAAGCTTCTGAAGAGGGGAAAATATAAGGATAGATCTTTATGAATAAAATTATAACGCTTTTCACAGAGAGATTTAAAAAAAGTGCCGGTTACATGGCAAAGTGCAAGTGGTGCAAACTGCACGCATAAGGTCGAGGGTTCGATCCCGCGCGGATCCATTTCTTTTTGCAGTGTCAAAAATCGATAAAAAAATTTTTGCCTAGGAGTATTTGATGTTTTTATTACTTCAAAATCTCAGAAAATGCGATTTTTAAACTTTTTTATGCAAATTTAGGCATTTTTGTAAAAATTGAAAAAAATCATTTTTCGGAGGTTTTGGGGTATTAAAAATATCAAATTCGTGTTTTTGGGCTAAAAATACCCCTAGGCAAAATTTTTTATCGATTTTGGACACTACAAAAAGAAATGGCTTCGCGTGAGATTAAACCCGATGCGTGCAATTGGCGCCAATTCGCACTTTGCTATGTATTCGGCACTTTTTTTAAATCTCTCTCTCTCTTTCTGTGAAAAACGTTATAGTGTTTTAAATCCAAAATTATATTTATTTAAGAAAATGATTCGTTTTTGATCATGTTTAAAAACATTTCCTTTTTCGCTACCGTACCCCTTTCTTCCATGACAAAGAATTCTAAATCCATTAACGATCTATTTTGGAAACGGATAGAAATGTTGATGAACATCCCTTTTCATTCAACTATTTGTAAGCTATTCTCTAAGACAGTGGGCTGAAAATCTTGCATTAAATGATTTTTTTAGAGAAGTTTCTATCAAATATAACAAGATAATTTATCTCATTGTCATGTCTTCTATCCCAATGTGCTATAGTGTATTTTGGCCTATCATATCTTATAAATATATGATGATTGTGGCTGACAAGTGAGCATTGTTGTACGCCTTAAGAGCTTGTTTACCCTCGATTCCGAAAATGCCATGGGTTCAGGGGTATCGGATCCATGTGTCGATAAACTATATATAAACATTTTTCTTAACCCAATAGGGTTCTGGTTCAATGGAATTCCAGGCAATATCACTTTTCGTACAATTGTTTTCGTACGGTACTTTTCGTACAATTATTTTTCGTACGGACTTTTCGCACAGGTACTTTTCGTACAAATATTTTTCGTACGAACTTTTCGTACAGGTACTTTTCGTACGAATACAAAAGGGGGGGGGCAAAATTACTCGCCAAGGGAGCGAAAAGTCCTCGCCTAAGGAGCAATTTATGCGAGGGTATACCGCCCCTTACGCGAGGACTTTTGCCCCCTACTCCTTGTATTTGTACGAAAAGTCCGTACGAAAAATAATTGTACGAAAAGTACCGTATGAAAAAAATTGTACGAAAAGTGATACTGCCGAATTCCACAGACCCATGTGAACCTGGAACCATGGACTTGGAGCCATACATTTTCGGACTCTTGTTTAGTCAAGTCATATGCACGTTGGATCAGTTTGTTACCGGAGATCTTAGAGTACCTAAAAACTATATCAACATTTTTCTCAGCATTTTTATGTTGTCTATATACGCTTCTATATGGATGTTTCTTCGTCTCAAGAAAGGTACAGATTCTCAACATTAAAATTAACAAAACTAATTTGTTAGTCGGAAGTTCGTATACGAGAAAAGTGATCAAAGCGTTGACTATCATCATGCTCATAGAAGTGCTAACATGGCCAGTTAGTATTGGGATTTTCACCATTTTTCAAACAATCCTTCCTCCTAGCAAGTTTGTTATTGTTGGAATCTATTTAGCGACTTTATTAAATTTTGGAATGTGTTCTGATTATTTGGCGTATTATGTTTTTAGGTACTTTTTTGTTCTTAAAGAACCGTTATAAGCCTGAAGAAATCATTATACGACGAAACTTCGAAAATAAAATTACCGTATTTCTTCTAAAATAACCCCCCCCCCTCCCCCAGCGTCTTTTTGCAATCTTCTATTTTGTAACCCCGAAATTTCGGGGGTTAAGCAAAATCAGGTTTGGGGGTTAAAAACTCTTAATCCTCGTATTTTTGGTTTAACCCTTGCAATTATGGGGAATAAGCCCCAAGAATTAAATCCGTTTTGTGAGTGTACTCCCCCCCCCCAATTCTCGGAATTCAAGTGAAAAACTTGGGGTAAAATAACTCTATCTCCAAGAGTGTCATTTTTCTTTATTTGTAAAAATTTTATTCCCCAGAAAATTTCTCTCATGAAAAATGTCCACATGTTACATGGGTTGCCACATCGCTCTGGAACCGGAGAAATTACTCCAGTTTTTGACATTTTCTCTGGTTCTCCGATTTTTCAAATTTTCTCCGGTTTTTAAACTTTTCTTTCTAATGTTATAAAAATGAGTATTAAACGGAAAGAGTCATGAAATTTTCTACGGTTTTTAACAAATTTCTCCGATTTTTGCTCCGGTTTATGAAATGGTATGTGGCAACCCTACATGTTACCTTTTTATTGAAAATGATTTAGAAAGTAATTTTTAAAATTAAAAACTTTGGATTTCGTTGTAATACACAGGTGGCGCTTTCTTTCCCGCCATCCCAACCCTACTTATGGAGTTCGGATTAAACCACGCCGAGAACGTGGAAATCTAGGTAATTTTTGAAATTAGGCAAAAGTTTTCGGACCCGACTGGAATTCGAATTCGAACCCGAACCTCCTGGCTACCGTCCAAGAGCACTACCATTGTGCTACCGAGACCTACAACTGATGCCCGTTAATTGATAAATACTTGGCGGTGTATTTATCCACTACACACACTGTGATTAGTTAGTATTTACCAATTAACGGGCATCAGTTGTAGGTCTCGGTAGCACAATGGTAGTGCTCTTGTAGGGTAGCCAGTAGGTCCGGGTCCGAACCCCGGTCGAGTCTGAAACTTTTGCCCAATTTCAAAAAGGTCCTTTAACTTGTGCATCCCTAATTTTAACGTTAAATTTAGCACCGAATATAGACATGCTTTTCGCCAACAATTTCCATTATCCATATTTTGCAAACCTGTGCCACCAAAAATTTTTACTCATACACCTACTCATATAATAACTGTAAAGGGCAATACAAGATGATTGGAAAATGGAAAAGAAAGGAAAAAATTTATTGTCAATGATAATAGAGCACGGTTGAATTTTGGCTTTTATTGGGTTGATCGGAAAGTTCTGCGACCATGATTTTTGGACCGGGAAATTTTTTCTAAAAAGTACCCATACAGTGGTAAATTTGTGCGGGAATCGATTGCGCGCATTTTCAAAATATGAAAACGTTTTCCTGATTCAGGGAAAACGGTGTATTTATTGAAGCAAAAATGTAAAAAATTCGAATTTTTGCCGG
Source organism: Acrobeloides obliquus (assembly GCA_034698545.1). Lineage (NCBI taxonomy): Eukaryota > Metazoa > Nematoda > Chromadorea > Rhabditida > Cephalobidae > Acrobeloides > Acrobeloides obliquus. The sequence goes on along the minus strand of JAQGBS010001263.1, from coordinate 581 downwards.
AAAACCAGCTGTATAGGGGTTTTTATAGGCGGGGAATCGATTACGCGTATTTTCGAGGCATCAAAAAATTTCCCTAAACTGATATAAATGATTTTTAATGGATTTTCGTTATGAAAACTTTTTATGGAATATACTCATTGTAAGGGTAACTTCCTGTGATCAAAATCAAAAAAATCTTTCAGATTCGAAAATTTGAATTTATTGCATTTTCGCTTCAATAAATACACCGTTTTCCCTGAATCAGGATCAGAAAAGTATTTTCACGCTTCGGGAATGCGCGTAATCAATTCTCAGCACACAGTTACCTCTATATGGGTTCCCTATAAAAAACATAAAATGTATCAAAAAATTTCATGGGCAAAAAAGTTTTTGCAAAGGACGAGATTCGAACCCCGTCTTTGGAGTGGGAGTCCAACATGCTGACCACTGCACTACCTTTTCTTCCGGTCCAAAAATCATGTAAAAAGTCTCAGAGCTTTTCGATCAACCCAATCTTTTATTTTGTTGTAAAAATTGTAATGTATGAGCATAATAAATCTTGCAGAAATAAAGGAAGCAATTTTTCTATTTTCTTAAAATGA
>JAQGBS010001262.1:0-16383 GCA_034698545.1 Acrobeloides obliquus | reverse complement strand
CACTTCATCTCGATAGGCATTATATGGGGGCACATATCTCCCGCGGATAGTGGCATACGAACAGAGAACTTCACTTATAGCACGATTAATCAGTTCGAGCTCCAGTGTTAAGTTTCTAAAATTTGAATTTTTCTTGCTACAGGGTGTCCCACGTAACGTTACACTATTTTATTCCTTTCCCTTTTTTCGTTAATTTTGTTGCAACAATTGTTAAAAAAACCAATTAATTACCTTCATGGTGCAGTGGTAGAGCGTCAGCCTCTAGACCTAACATAGCGAGGGTTCGAATCCCACCTGGGTCGAATTGATTTTTTCAACTTTTCTCTCTCTCTCTACAAAGCTCGATCAAAGTTAGTGTAACGTTACATGGGAAACCCTGTGGTGTAGATAACACATACGGATTCATGGCAAAGGCAAGCATCTCATATGACATCTTCGAATCTCTGATAAATAGCGTCCTTCTCTGCCGATCATAAACCGATATGTCAGCAGGCGCTAAATCCAATGTGAAAGCTGCAAAACCGACTCGATGCCCCTTCATCAGCTCGTCGGTCAGCCCTACATCATCCTCTTGGGGTAACACAATGAGTCTTCCTTTGGCTTTAATTCTCTCGAATTGTTCACACTGCTCTGGTTTACAATACAACCCCGGACCATAGCCATTTACGTTTTGAACGCCGGTCCATCCTTGATATTCCATAGCGTCGAGGACTTCTTGGAGATCTTGAAAAGCTACGCCATGCCGTAAGGGTACTGTTAAATAATACTTGAGTTCTGCCTAAAATTTATATAGTTGAAATTATGGGCCTCTACACAATATGGGAGGCCATCCACGTGAAAATTTTTTCTGGAAATGGCTGAGGTAAAAACATGCGGGAAATCTGAATTTGACTTTTTCGACGCGAAATACACTTCTCTCATTCAGGGAAGTTCTGTATATTGAAGCGAAAAGTCGCAATAATCGACCGTGTAGACCCAGAAAAATTTCGACTATACCTTGTTAACCCTATATGTTAAACCATTTTACCTGATAAAATAATATGACTATCCATGAAAAGTATACCCAGGAGATACACAGCACCATACTCGAAATCCTTCGCACGTATGAAACCATTCTCTTATCTTGGTTGAAAAATGTTGCAAAAGCAAACCAAAGGAACTCGCCCAAATTCCTATGGTTAAAATAAAATGCTAGCCGGAAGACAACAGCCATTAACAGGGTACATGCCAACAACACTAGATAGACTTCAAAGTGGAAAGTCAATGTTAGGAAATCATCGGATTCCAGCCTGTCTAGCTCTTTGGCTAAATCAAGAAATTATGCTCGAAAATCTTCCTCTCACTTTCAATTGACAATCAGGGAAAATGCATTGAAGCGAAAAGCCAGACATCATATGACTTTCAAAAGATACGATGTTTTACCGATTGATTTTGTGTAGCCGGGTTTTTTTGGCCACGTGAAATATGATGTCGCTTTAGAATGGAAATTTGACTTACAAGGGTCTTAGGATTAGTTTTAGATTTAAACTTAGGTTTAGGCTTAGGCTTAGGTTTAGGCTTATGTTTAAAGGGCTTGCGTAAGTTGAATGCCGGAGATTTTTCCTTTCTGTCGAAAAAAAGTCTTCGCTTGATTTACTCAAAAATTTTTACCTAGGTAGCCAAATTGTAGGTAATTAATAGGAGTCGTATATTTGACGTCATGTATCCTATCTTGAGTTACCCTTAAAGCTACTAAGGACATATCCACCGATCCATTATTTAATGCCGGAATTAGATCTTGGGTTAAATAGTTCTAAATTCAAAATTGGATTTGAGAAACTAACGGTTCGAGAATGCGCGCAATCGATTCCCCCGCCTAGAAAAACCTAAGAATCGACGGTTTTCTCATAAAAATCCGGAAATGTTTGATTTTCGCTTCAATACACCCGTCCCCATTCCTTGAATCAGGGTCAAGGAAGCGTTTTCATGCTTCGGGAATGTGCGGAATCGATTTCTCGCATAAAATTACCCCTAGAAACGTATTTTTTACAAAAATTTTCAAAAAAATTTTTTTCGAGATCCTGCCATGATTGTTACCCCCCCCCTTTAAGGCAAATATTTACATGTTGAACAACTTCATAATCAATTCCAGCAATTTTCAATACAATTCTGAGAAATTCCACATCAGAACCAGGATGTGAACACATCTTCATACTCCATGTAGGGCATTTAGAAAACTGTACAAGTGGAGGGTAGTCCTTGAAACCAGCGAGTCGCAACTTTCTCCCCAAACCAGGTTTTGACGAATTTGTATGACTGTTGAATGTCGAATTACTATTTTCAGTATAGTTCATACTACCGGAAAAAATCTATAACATCAGATCTATAAATATGGCTAGAAAAATAAGAAAGAGCATTTTATCATGTTGAAAAGGGAAGTATACATTTCACATGTGATGGCAAATATTTAAAAAAGTCATGATCACGAAGCATTGGTGTTTGTTTAAATTTTAAGTAGCCACTTTATATTCGATTAGGAATAGCTTATATAGGATAGACTTTTTATGGCTAGCAAACATCACATATTCCGAGCAAAGATTATGAAATAACAAATGAGCTCACTGCAAAATGGGGGTTCACTAGGATGGAATCACTTGTTTGGTGGACTTGCAATCCGGTTCAATCTGGACCTTGTCCGGGAAGCACAACCACATCAAGTCCTCTAGGTAGCGGACCGAGAGCTTCTTATAAACCTGAGGCCTGTTGTTTAGGTCCGGAACCGGAAGTTGGAACCGGAAATCGGAGGTAAAAACTTCCGACTTCCGGTTCCGATTTGAAAAATTTGCACTAAATTGGAACCAGAAATTTTTACTTCCGATCTCCGGCTCCAGCTTCCGGTTCCGGGATCCGACTTCCGATTCCGGACCTAAGCAACAGGCCCCTGGTGTTGACCAGAACAATGTCGAAGAGTTTATGGATATGGCGTGCAAGATAATTCTCAACCTGGTCTATTATTAGATTACACTTAAGCAGGATTTTGTATCTCAACTGGTGCTAGTGGTGGAACTTATAATCCTGGAGGAGTTGGAGGACTTGGATTCAGTACAGTTGAAAATCCTGGTGAATATCCAGATGGATTATCAAATACTCAATGTGGAATTAGAAGTACTGGATATTATAAAAATTTAGCCTTCTTAAACACCAAACCACATATGCAAACCACGAACGGCACTCGTATTATAACACAATTATAAGCATTATACATGAAACATCAGCGTCGAATTTAGCAGCCTACGTCTTTAGTTGACATGTAGTTTTGCAAAAATTACTACATTCTTTCATAATAAATTATTAGCTTTAATAAAAGTACCCAGAGGTTTGAATAAAATGGCACTAGGAGTTTCCTTACGCTTACGGAAACATCCTTATGGAATTTGCTTACGGAAATGCCCTTACGGAGTTTCCTTACGGAATTTCCTTACGGAAATGTCCTTACGGAATTTGCTTACGGAAATGCCCTTACGGAAATTCCCTTACGGAAATTCCTTTAAGGAAACTCCGTAAGGGCATTTCCGTAAGGAAATTCCTTAAGGGCATTTCCGTGAGGAAATTCCGTAAGGGCATTTCCGTAAGCGTAAGGAAACTCCTATTGCCAATAACATCACCTGTTATTAATTCCTTATTCAGCATATAACCAGATCTTATAAAAGCTTATTTTTGCCTTACATAAAAAACGTGTGTCTTCATGGCTTCAACTTATTGTCAATCTAGACAGATTTCTGCTGCAAGTCAAGATATTGGAACATCATGGAAAGACACAGTTGCAATAGCATCGACGTGTTACGGATTACCATTGTTGATTTTTAATATATATGTGGCTGTAGTAATACGTGTAAATAGAAAAAGAGAAGAGTTTCGTAGTTCTTTTTATACCGTTTTTATTATAACCACAATATTTGTAAGTTTCTGTAAACATAAAATCTTTGTTGTACCCTGCAAATTGTATCTGTTGTAGCCGATTCTGAATCGGATAGCCGAATCTGAACCAACTGGAACTCATTCAGCCCCTTCTCTTAGGTGACAGGAACCCAGCTGTCAAGAGAGACAACTGACCTTGTGCTTTCTGCACCTTCTAGCACAACACAAGCTCAGAATCTTTTAATATTAAACGAGAAATGTCTGTCTGTCTGTCTGTTTGTGTCACCGAATTTTGTAACCAAAAATATAAAAAAATTGACAAAAATCGAAAAAATCTTTGGCATTAAAGCGAGACCGAGCCCTTGTTCGCCTTCGGCGCTCGGTCACCCGGTTCTAAACTATACAAATGGATTTTTAGCAATCTTGTTGGTGGATATCTTCTCAATTAGCTGATCGTTATCCAAATTCTCCCATCATGAGCAATTTCATTTTCTCCAACATACCCGAAAAGAACATTATAAACACACTAATTTTTATCGGTGATCATTACTTCATGCATGCTGCCATGTTTTTAGACGTCTTAATAGCTATGAATAGATTTGTTACCATCATATTCATAAATGATGTTCAAGTATCTATTTGTCATATGACCTTGACAACGTTTTAGATTTGGCGTAAAATTCTCCCATTTGGTCTAATATTCATTTTCGGCATTCCAAACGTCTTTTGTTGGCAATTATGGTTTAACAATGTCGTCAAATGTAGTCTATTCAATCTTAACCATTCAAATGAAGCCTATTACTCTATCCTACAAGATAACACGTTTAATTATGGAGTAGGTTAAAGGAAGGTAACAATCAAAGCTCGTTCTCCGAAAAATTTTTTTAGAAAATTTGTGTAAAAAATACATTCCTAGGAGTAATTTTATGCAAGAAATCGATTCCGCACATTCCCGAAGTATGAAAACGCTTCTTTGATCCTGGTTCAGGGAATGGGGTGGGTGTATTGAAGCGAAAATCAAACATTCTCGGATTTTTATGAGAAAACCGTCGATTTTTAGGTTTTCCTAGGCGGGAAATCGATTGCACTCACTCCCGAACCGTGAAAGCGCTTCCTTGATTCTGATTCAGAGAAGGGATCGGTGTATTGAAGCGAAAATGAAACATTTTCGGACTTTTATGAGAAAACCGTTAATTCTTAAGTTTTTCTAGGGAAGGTGCATTTACAGTCCCTGAAACATGGTCAAGGAAGCGCGGCTCTTAGGCCTAGGCTTAGGCCTAAGCCTAGGCATAGGTCTAGGCTCAGGCCTAAGCCTAGGCTTTTGATTGGACTCTTAAAAAATGTATTGGACTCCTAAAAATTGATTGGACTCTTAAAAAATATATTGGACTCTTAAAAGTTGATTGGACTCTTAAAAAATGTATTGGACTCTTAAAAGTCGATTGGACTCCTAAAGGCAGATTGGACTCCTAAAGTAAAATAGAGCCGGAAGCGCTTTCACGGTTCGGGAGTGTGCACAATCGATTCCCCACCTAGAAAAACCTAAGAATCGACGGTTTTCTCATAAAAATCCGAAAATGTTCGATTTTCGCTTCAATACACCCACCCCATTCCCTGAATCAGGGTCAAAGAAGCGTTTTCATGCTTCGGAAATGCGTGAAATCGATAAAAATTACCCCTAGGAATGTATTTTTTACAAAAATTATCAAAAAAATTTTTTTCGAAGAACGGTCTCCGATTGCTACTCCCCCCTTTAAACTAAAAAAGTGTTCAAATTTGATTTTTAGATAACTACAAGTCTAGGAAATCTTATAGTGGATGGATCGTCTGCGATTTCGTGTCTCATAATCAACTCAATTACTATAATTTATTTGATTGTACATCGGAAAAAGATGCAAAACATTATTCTTGGCACGGAGTCTACATCAGTGATTAGGAGGTCGGAATTCAAATTATTCATTTTGTCATTGTTCATCTTTATTAATCAAACGATTGTGGGAGCTATACAAGTATGGAAAATTATATGAACGAAAAAACATTACAGGGTGGCGCACAAAAAACCGGACACTTAAAAAAGATTTTCAATTTTTTGAGAAATTTTTTCAGGCATCAGGCATTTTTTTAAGTGTCCGGTTTTTGTGCGTCACCCTGTATATTATTAGATTGAATCGATTGAATATTGAAAAAAAATGCGGAAAAACAATGACAAATCCCGACCCCCCACGAAATCCCAATCCCGATCTGAAAATCTTGATCCCAATCCCGTCCATCCTACTTTTCAATTTTTAATTGGAAAATTCGAATTTTGCACGAGAATTTTGAAAGAGTTTAACTCGAGTGAGATACGAGATCAGAAAAATTTCGTTTTACAGGTGATACAATGGATGTTAAAGGGTTAATGTAACAACATTTTCATTAACATATTTTTAAATTTTAGATCATGATCTTCATCGACACTTTCAACCCAAAACCACCTAGCCATGACCCACACCATGAGATAATTCGTTTTACAAGAGATATTGTATGCCTAACACCTACATTATTGTTGGTACTCATGAACAAGTCTCTCAGGAAAACAGTTTTACCTAACTTTCAAATATTTCCTACATCACAATCAGATTTGTTTCAAATTCGATCTGCAACTCATTAAAGATATTTGATAAAGAAAGCCATGTAGATTCTTGTAATATTTATTATATAATAGTTTTGAGAACCGGGAGACCGAGCGCCGAAGGCACTCAAGGGCTCGGTCCTCGGCCTCACTTTGATGTCAAAGATTTTTTCAAACTTTTTCAATTTTTTCGATTTCTTTCAAATTTCATATTGCTGATTTTTGCTGACAAAATCTGATTTTTAAAGTCAGATTTGCTGATTTTGAACAAAATATTCTTGGCGCCCCTGGTAAAAACACATTTTTTATAACAATTTTTTTCAAAATATCAATTTATTGCCCTTTTAACAAATCTTACAAACATTTGCAGTATATAACCTATATCAAGATCAAACTTCCACTTCCCATTTTCTTCTTCGTCCAACGAATATCGCTTCCATCTCGATCGATAATAAACAAGTTCCACAGCAAAAACCAATGCTCCAGTAAAGCATAGATATATGAAAATTTTGAAAACATCTCCGAGGTGAAGCATTGTTAGCATAGTAACATCTGCATTTACTTCTCCATTATATCGAGGATAGGGTGGAAGATATCTACTCCGAATTGTTGCATAAGAGTTAATAATATTACTCAACGCGCGATTAATTAGCTCCCGTTCCTTTGTTAACTTACTAAAATGATTTTTTATAGTTTTAAAGGACCAGTCCACTCGGGAAAAAGTTGCACTTCTTATTGATATTCGGAAAGTTCATGAAAAATAGAGTATTTTTTGTTTTTACACCATCCTCTGAATCGTTGTAGTTTTTGAGATAATTGAAGTTTCGTCTGTGTATTACAACGAAAACATTTGTTTCAAATTCCTGATTCAATTCAATCATTTCGGTTATCGAAACGAAAACCCTGATTCATGTTTTCGTTTCAATAACTCAAAATTATTTTCAAACTGAATAATTTTGGTGTCATTTTATTCGTCTCATCGAGCTGAGAAAAATGGTATATTTACTTTTTCCTAGATGCTCAAGAAATTCAAATTATTTTCTTGTCAATAAACAAATTTGGATTGAATCAGGAATTTGAAACAAATGTTTTCGTTGTAATACACCGACGAAACTTCACACACAATTCTCTCAAAAACTACAACAATTCAGAGGATGCCGTAAAAACAAAAAATGCTCCATTTTTCATGAACTTTCCGAATATCAACAAAAGTGCAACTTTTTCCCGAGTGGACTAGTTCTTTAATCAAACCCTTACGGATTCATGGCAAATGCTAACATTTCATACGATAGCTTCGTATCCCGAATAAAAAGAAAGCGACGTCGAGCATAGGGCCAAGCTTCCCTTTCGTCGTAAATTGAAATATCATATGGTGCCAAATCAATAGTAAAGGCGTCGAAACCAACTCTGTAGCCCTTCGAAAGCTCAGCCGCTAAGCGTGCATCATCATTTGAAGGTATTTCGAGAAAGTGTCCCATTGCTTTGATTCGTTCGAGTTGGATACACTGATCCGGATTACAATACATGTCTGGGCCATAGCCATGTAGATTTTGCACGCCTATCCATCCATGGAACTCTATTGCATCAAGCACTTCTTGCAGATTCCGGAATGCTACACCATGCCGTAAAGGCACCATTAGGTAGTACTTGAGTCCCGCCTAAAACTTGTTTTCTTATATAAAAATGGGTGATTACAGGGTGTCCCTAAAGCTCGTGTACACCCTAATTAATTTCATGAGAATTTTTTTTATGACAGAAAAGCTTAGGCTTGGGCTTAGGCTTAGACTTGAACTTATATGAGCAGGTTGTATAAACAATTGTCCTATGGATTTTCTTTATAATAAAATTTTTTTCACAAAAAATGATGTTCTACAAAGTTGTTCGTCGTAATCCCAGGAACAATTTTGTAGAACATCACCTTTTGTGAAAACTTTTCTGTCATGAAGCAAGTTCTCATGAAATTAATTAGGGTGTACACAAACTTTAGGGTCGCCCTGTACATTCTTGCCTGATAATAATTGATGATGATCCATGAAAAATAAATCCAAAAAATACTCAAAATCCGCAGCGAAGAAGAGCGTATAGCGGCCACAAACAGCTTGTCTTGGTTGAAAAATGTTCGAAAAACATACCACAAAAATTCCCAATAGTTCAGATGCGTAAACGAAAATTCTAGACGGAATATTATAGCAACGACAAAAATGCTGGCTAACAGCACTAGGTAGATTTCAAAATGGAAAACTAGTGTTAGGAAATTGTCTGACTCGAGTTTATCTAGCTCCTTTGCTAAATAGCATCATGAAAATTGATTAATGGACCATAGATCGGCAAGGCGGGGGAGGAGGCCTCCAATGAGGTGATCCTCTCAATTTTGAGTCCATGAATGCGTGAGTCAGGGGAAGACTCCCCCCTCCCCTGCCGACCTATGTATTAGACAATAGCCTACCTAAATATCCGTATTGCAAATAGTTAATAGGTAATGTATAAAGCACTTCATTCATCCGATTTTCCTTAACTCGTAGGGCAATCGCAGACATATCAGCTGAGCCATTATTTAGTGCAGAAATAATCTCATCTGTTGTCGAATAGCTCTAAATTTTTTTGGATTCTAAAATAAAATGTACAGGGTGCCCAAAAAATGGCAATTTTGAGATTTTTTAAAGTTGTTTTATTTTCACCAAAATAGTCCTACAAGGGATTTTTCTATGAGATAAACCGATTGGGCATGGCCGGGACTTGAAAACGCTTCCCTGATCATCTATTAGCATATTTTCGCTTTAATATACACACCTATTCCCTGAATCAGGGTTAGGGAAGCGTTTTCAAAGTTCGGCAATGCGCGCAATCGATTTCTCGCATTTTCGATTTTTAACAGATTTTCGATTTTTGAGGAATTTTCGATTTTTATATGAACTTTTCAATTTTTGACACCCTATAGGGGAAAAAATCCAAAAAACGTCCTCCTTGAAGGGGTTGAAAAAGTAAAGTAGGAGTACCCCCAACTTCAAAGTAGCGTTATTTACGGGAGCATATCTTCCAAAATCTAATCGATTGTGCTCCAAATATACCTCTGACGATTGCTTTTTAAATGCAATAGCTCAGACTTCCCGAGACTATAAGGCATTCAATGAGCTATCGCTTGTCCCAAACGGGTCGGTCAATTTTGAACTTTCTAATTCCGATATTTTCGCTTCAATATAAAAAACTTTTGCCTGAATCAATAAAGGTTTGTATATTGAAACGAAAATATCGGGCAATAGAAAATTCAAAATTTATCGACCCCTATAGGGTGTCAAAAATCGAAAAATTCCTCAAAAATTTAAAAATTCGTTAAAATTGAAAAATTCCCCAAAATCGAAAATCAGTTAAAAATCGAAAAATATCAAAAATTAAAAAATATTTTAAAATTGAAAAAATCGAAAATTCTTCAAAAATCGAAAAATATCAAAATTGAAAAATTTCCCAAAAATCGAAAAATATCAAAAATTCAACAAAAATTGAAAAATTCTTTTTTGTTGTTGTTTAAACCTACATGCTGAATAACTTCATAATCAAGCCCAGCAGTCTTTAATGCCATTTCAAGAAATTCCGCATCAGCTCCAGGATGTAGACAATTCTTCATACTCCATGTAGGACATTTAGAAAACTGTAAGAGGGGAGGGTAGTCTTTAAAGCCGGCTAAACGTAGCTTTCTACCAATATCCTTTGTAGTATTTGAATAATTAAGAGATGAATTCGTGACTTCTGTGATGTTCATTCTACTTTCATTAGTATGGCATATTCATAGAAGCTATTTTTTAGCATAACAAAAGAAAAACAAACACCGAATACTTTACGAATATAGGATGACGCCAAATAAATATATCTGAACCATTGGCAGTTAGTTGAAGTTTAAGTGCACTTTAGTTTCCATTCGAAATATCTTATGACCATGGAAAAAATAGAATGTCACATACACTTAAAAAAACTTTCGTACTACTAACAAGGGAACATTTTCAGTTGTCAGTACGAAACCAATATTGAAACTTAGCTCAAAAGATTCGTCATGGTCGATTTTATTTCTGAAATGATGGAATTTTCTGATATCGAGCACTCTGTGGGTCAAACAGCCTCAAAAAGTCTGAAAAATATATGAGCTCTTTTCATAAGCCACTAAGTAGAACTCTTTGCAAGTTGTTCGTGTAGTATAGTGGATAGAGCGCTTAATCGAAGCCATACCCTCGATGGTTCAAATCCCACCGGACGTCAAAATGTTTTTGACCATTTTTTAAAAGTCTCAAACGGTTAGGAGTGGGGGAAAAATTCGTTTAGTATGTTTATAGAGGCACCATAACAAATATTTTTTGATACTTTTTGTCAAAATCTAGGAAATCAAGCTCGTGATGTTTACTTGTAAGCATTAGCTGCCGCTGCACCCCCTCAATTCTTCGTAACGATCGATCTATTCGTATTCGACCGGCATTCGTATTTGGCCGGCGATCAATTCGTATTCGATCAACTTGTACCCCATCCCTGCTTGTGCATGTATGATCATAACGTTAAGTATTATCTACATTGTGTATTATCTATAACGTTATGTATTATCTATCAGCGGTTCAGACGTCTTCGGCAAGAGGGTAGGTCATCGGGTAATAGAGCTTTTGGCAACGCAACTTTTTTGGTACTCCGAGCTTTTGGCAATGCCACTTTTTTTTAAACTTTTGGCGTTTCCAAAAGCTCGTCTTGCGTTGCCAAATGCTCGTTGCCAAAAGCTCTAGTACCGGTCATCGGTCCTCGGGGACCGATGACCTACCCCCTCCCAACCCATAAGCTATCCCTGGTAAATCTTACCAGGGGGTACCGGGGTTATGCAACTGTGCTCCCTATGTCTGAAAATTTTCTCTTGACCCTATATCGACTAGCACCCAAAAGGGGTTTTTTATGTCAAATTGATGCCAATTTGGCCTGAAATTTTGTAATCGGAGGGTTTTCGGCTGTGGCGAATCGATTGGCGATGGTTTTGTGAGCCAATACTTCTATTTTTGATTGTGTTCAGCTTACCCCTTTAGCCAAATATGGTAGGGGGAGTCTCGAGGGGCACCACTAGGAGAAGCAACGTTCACCCTAAAGAGGGCCGTATGGATAAGAAGACCAATAACGGTAAAGTCATGGGTTACATGGATATCGGGGGGGGGGGCGACTTGACTCCAAAAATTGTAGAAAATTTCATCCAAAACGTTCGTGCCAATTTGAAAATGGCCATTTTTATGCTGAAAATGCTAAGAAAATCACGATTTTTGATTTAAAAAAGTTTTTTGGACTTTTTTGATGAAAAATCACAAGGGGGACCATTAGGAAAAAATTTTCATTTTTCGGATTTCAGGGAGCCTGCCTCGGATACACCACTGTTCCAGACATTTGGGTTAGGGGCCCAGGTGCCCCAACGCTCTACTGCCCTATATACACTCCCGCTTCATACTAAAACAGGGGTCAAGTCTGCTGATTTTTTAGAAAAGCGCTGATTTTGAGATGTGAAATCTGGCAAAATCAGATTTTTCAGTGCCAAATCTGATTTTTTAGATGCGAAATTTTGTCAAATTTATAAGAAATATAATGGAAAATTAGCATTTTACTGATTTTTTCTCCTAAAATTTGATTTTTGAAGTCAGATTTGCTGATTTTGAACAAAATGTTCTTGACATCTCTGCACTAAAAACTATATTTTTATGATTTTTTTCTTACTTTTTATTTGTTGCTGTTGTATTAAAGAAAAATTTATTTTTTTATCCATAAATTTTAGTTCTAGATTACTTCCCTTTTGTATGATCGAAATTGAAGTTGCATTCAGTGAAAAAGAAAATGCATCCAACTAATACTTATATACAAGAGCCAATCAATTTCTATGTTAAAAGTAGGTTTTTTTAAATTCGGCTAAACAATTTTATGTTAGTGTTAGCGCCGTAATTTTCGTCCAATTTTTTTGGGGAGGGATTTTGGAGTCTGGTGGGGGAATTTTGGACTTATTCTTAAAGATTTTAATTTTTCCTGAAAATTAGGCCATGCTGTCCCAGCTTTTTGGAACCTGAAACAGACTTTACCTCAAGTTTAGCTCGAGAAACGCCTCCGAATGGTCAATTTGATGATCGCCGTTATACTGTTGCGGAAGCGCTGCCACCACCACCCTATGCGAATCAAGATCATCGTATGTCAATGCCTACACCAATGACAATGCCTTCTTACTATCCACCAGTTGTTCATTATCATGCTCCGCCGCCACCTACGAATCCGAGTGCACCTAAGGCTGAACCAGGTATTTTCGTGGTTGTGTTGGCAGGAAAATTTAATTCCATAAAGGCACTTGAAATTTGTATTAAAATCCGATTACTTTTTCCATTTTTTCCAACTTTTCAATTTTTTTCGAGTTTTTCAATTTTTTTAAAGCAAGAATGGGTCAAATCAACAAAATTGCTTCAAAAGATCAAGCACTTTCAAAAAAAATTTTTCGCCTGTCAAACATATATATTCGAATTATCAACGTCGAACCGTTTTTTCTCATTTTGGAACGCCACGAACAGAATATTATATTTTTCTTAATTTTAGCTCAGCCCTCGCTACCAATGAATATTGTTGTCAATTCGAATGCTTCTGGTGGTGGAGGAGGAGGAGGAGGTTAATCTCCCTGTTAAAATCGTGTACAAAATTTTCATTTAGGAGGCGGTGGAGCTTCCGCGCAAGCCATTACTATGGGTGGATTTACGTGTCCAGTCTGGTATGCTTGTTTATATATAATTCCGACACTTCGATTTTTTTAGCCATGCTGGTGTAGTTTGCCGTACGCCACGCCGCTGGATGGAATGGCTCATCATCGCTACGGCAATTCTCTGTTTCCCATGTGGCTTACTGGCTTGTTGTCTATGCTTTACGTCATGTGTTACTACTACGAGATGCACGACTTGTAAGCGAAAGATTTGATAGATTTATAATTTGTTATTAGATGTGTTTCATGTGTTCAGATTGACATTTTTATTCTTGTATTGTGTATTATTGATTTTGTACCTCAGACTTTGACATGTTGGCTTTTTTTTTATAATAATGTTCATTTTAAATAAATGTTAAAAACCAAAGATGACTTTCTTGGTTCAGAACGTCCTGAAAGCGGTCACGTATTTTGTTATATTAATTTATGCACACTTATTGCTGATAAAAGTCTTTGTTAATTTTTCCTTACAATCTGTCATTTTTCGCTTAGAAGTGACTAACACTTTTTGGATCTTTTCGATCTTTTTACTATTTTTTTGGCCAAAACCTATATTTTCATCTTTAAATTGATCGGAGTTTCGAATGAAAAATTTTGTATACTAGTTATAATATTTTCCTCATTTTGGTGCTGGTTTGGTTGTTGAGTGCATTTATAGTCACAAAACCTTTCAAACTAATAAAAGTTTGAAGCGGATGGCTTAGAGCCGTCGCTATGTATTTCAGTCCCTGGCAACAGATTCCATCAATTATTTTCCTTTTTTGAATATTTGTAGTTGTTTTCGAGACTCTAGGACATTTCACAACTTTTTCTCAGTGATTTTTGAAAAAATTTTTTTTGAAAATTTTTCACTAAAAGTAAGGTTTTTTGTGAAAATTTGAAATTTTTGGTAAAAATTGGTTCACCCTCTAAAATAATGTTTGTTAAAGCGATTTAACATGCAGTTCCGCCAATCTCTTCATTAAACACGATTTTATTGAATTTCAGGCAACTTTTTGTGATTTATATTAGTTGAGAAAAGTCCGCCGAGAAATTTCCTAGAACCGTTTTTGTTCTTACATATTCCAACGTGTATTTTTGCCGGAACATGTATTTTTGCGGTTATAGATATTTTACACAACCTTGTCCATTTTGAAACCTTGTTCCGGTCTCACTGCGCGATGGGTTTATTGAATGGAGCAGGTGTGTTTTCTCGCATGTTTGTTTAGCAAGTCAACTATTCTCTCTTGTGCAGTATTTCTTTGACGAATACGCCTGAAATCCACTGTATATACTTTTTGTGTCCGCCGACCGTTTTTTGACTGAAAAACGTCATTAGACTATGAATACCACATTTGATTCCTTGTTGTTTAATAATTCGTGCTTATCTTGATCAAAAATTTTTACTTTAACATTTTGTTCAATTTTGTGCTTTTTAAAAAGACACGTCCCAACGGTTACAATTTTAGTCCCATTTTTGAAATGGTCGATATCGGAAAAAGGCCAGGAAAAAGCTTTTTCGACGCGGTTTTTTTCAGAATAGGGTTTTCAACGTTGCTCTTTCACATGGTGCAAGAACTTTTGTGATCCGGCTGCAGGTTTTCGTTGTAATACACAATATTATATAAAGAATATTGTGTATTACAACGAAAGTCTGCAGTCGGATCACAAAAATTCTTCCATGTGAAAGTACATAATTTAAAACCCTATTCTGAAAAAAACTGCGTCGAAAATGCATTTTTCTGACCCCGGATATCGAAAATTACAAAAATGGCACTAAAACTGTAGCCCTTCTTTTTCCCCACAGAACCAGTCCAGTGGGAAAAAAGTTGCCATTTTTTGTTGATAGTTCATGAAAAATGGAGCATTTGTTGTTTTTACGGCATGTTCTGAATCGTTGTAGTTTTTAAGAAAATTGCGTTTGAGATTTTGAATTTGTGTACATGTTTTCGTTGTAATACACAAACTTTTTGAAATTTTTTGATCCTTTAAGAAATTTATTTAGTATGACGGCACAGGAGCTGCCAAAAATCGATCCAGATGATCAGGCGCTAATCAATGAGCTAAGAAAACGTATTCATAAAGAGTTAGAGCTAGTGCCAAGTTATGATGATGATTATAGTTTGTTGAGATGGTTAATAGGATGGGATCGACATATAGGTTTGTTTCTATTCTATAAACTTTAGAAGCCATGCATTTTAGAGGTTGTTGTTCCTAAATTAAAAATGGCATTGAACACTATTCATGCTATGAGATTGGATGTGGAAGATTTTTCATCCCTAGAAAAGATTACAGCTTATTTGGATGCTATTAGCAAGCCTAGTTATTACATGCCGGGTAAATATTTTCTATTTTAAATGGCATAAAAATGGCGCTAGGACAATTCTTCCAAATAAAAAAAACTTTTTATGGTTGAAGTAAAAATTTAAGGGTCTTTTTTATTTAAAGGGGGTAAAGATCTGGGCTTATTTTCGAAAAAATTATTTTCTCCAAATTGGCTGATTTTTGGTACTTGGGGGTTTTCGAACATGAGGTACCCTGATAGGGGGTCAAAAAATTTTTTCGGAACGGGGCTTGCGGAACTGTTCTAGTGCCCATAAAAATTACCTTATTAGGTTCTTTAATTGGATTTGATAAGCAAGGAAATGTTGTTAGTTTGCAAGCTGTTGGCAGATTAGATGGACCTGGTTTACTCCAGTCAACCATGATCTCCGATCTGTATGTTTTGAGGATAGCTGAGAGTGAGGGTGTTATGCAAATTATACGGTAATATTAGTCAAAATTCGACTTTATGCGTATTTTGTTTAGGGAAAATGAAAAGAAACTTGGTCGTCAACTAGGCACCGTCGTTATTATTGATCTCGATGGAATCAGTTTAGATAACTTAGAATGGACAGCTTTAAAAGTGGTTACAAATATGTTGTCACATTTACAAGTAAGACGTACTCCTTCATCAGCCTCGAAAGCATCTTGCCAGATCGAACGGGCGTCCTCCTTGTCCACTTGGCTATGCTGTATACAACTTTTTTTGCCCGATCGCTGAAACAGACTAGTCCACCGTGACTTGTTGTATTACATCAAGTTTTTTAGGAGCTATTCCCGGATGTTCTACGCAAGCTATTTATTATACGGGCACCTAGTTTTGTGCAACTATTATGGT
>JAQGBS010001261.1:0-16385 GCA_034698545.1 Acrobeloides obliquus | reverse complement strand
ACGAAGGAGTTTGAAACTCAAAAGTTGTGTATTAAAACGAAAATTCCTGCTCTGGCGGGAATTTTAATTTTAATTGCTTGCACACTACCTTTAAGTGCTAACCCTTGTCCTATACAATGAAGTTATAAAGTTATACAGTACCCTAATTAAAAGTTATAAAAACCAGATAGAACTTAAATGCCATCAAAACCAAAGAACCATTCCAAACCCTATTGACAGATCGACACGCTCTCACCGGAGTCGTTCGACTAAAGCCAACTGATCCCCACAAGACGCTTTCTTGTCTTTTAAAGACAGTTACGGTAATTGCCAAAAAGCAGTCGGACCAATCAGGATTTGATACTTCCTGATTATTCATTTCGATAGTCATCATTTAAGAGATAGTCTCCACCTCATAGGATTTATGAGACGGTTCCCAGAATTTATCCGCATTCTTCTTGAACCTTGGCAGCTTGCCAGATCCTCTATAAATGACTATTGTGCAATGATCACGATCCGACACGTAGGCCGTTTATCTTTGCTTTTTTGATATTTTTATTGAAAATTTTTGCCCACAAATCGGGCAAAAAATTGACCCCCGGAAATTTTTGGAAAAGTGGACTCCTTTTATCCACCTATGAGGGGATCCTCCATCTGCACCAAGTTTTTTTGAGTGTTGTCTTATTAACAAACATTTTTTATTGCTTGTAACATACAAAATAAAAATATAAAAAATATCACCACGCATTGATGGCAGTCGTATTTACACTGGTAGCACGGAAGTTCATTCCCAAAAAATTTGAAAGCATTTTTAATGTGTACTCTCGTAAGGTTCTGTAAAAAATAAATTTTAAAAGTCTAATAATAAAAACCTGTTCATGAAAAGATACAAATATGGCGCATAACTGGATTCTATAAGAGAAAAGCTAAGAAAAACAGCATACGTGAGTTCATCAGACGTTGGATACCACGTCCATAGTGCACATATTACCGATTTATATGTGCACACAAACATGAACTGAAGAAGAAGTTGGCCCTCTAGTCCAACAATTATCCTTGAATCGTTCAATAAAAGTTTACGCTTAAAGAGTTAATATAAAAATTTTAAATATAAAATTGTATCGTCATATAAAAAAATTGTGCTAATGTCGATCATATATTGCACCTTCTCGGTTCATTCGCGGGAGGGTATGAAAATTCGGATTTTTTACATTTTCGCTTTAGTAAATACACCGATTTGCCTGAATCAGGATCAGGGAAGCGTTTTCATGCTACGAGAATGCGCAAATCAATTCCCCGCATCAAATTACCTCTATATGGGTCTTTTTTTTTTTAAATTTTCGCGCCCAAAATTCATGTAAAACGTCTCTGAATTTGTTGAACGACCAAATACCTGTATTATCAAATAAACTACGATAATTAGATACAACACCCATGTTATCACTAACACTCCAAGAATATACATGTTTTGCATAATAGCCATATCATTAGCACTGAATAGGCTATTCCCACACTCGTATAGAAAGCCATTTGGGAGCATGATAGCACCCATGTTTGGAAGCATAGATATGATACTAATGATCAATGACCAGCCGTAAGCCAAAAAGAGCAGGATCTAAATTGGCGTAGTACAGTCAAATCTCCATATAATGACATTCCCAGGGGGTGTCACTATATAGAATTTTCACCAAAATTTATATAATGCTTACGTTGTAAAATAAATTTTCGTTTAGCCAATAAGGAAAACTAATATCTAGAAGCACTATAAAGCGATTTATAGCTAAAATCAAAATCATAGAAGCTGTGCCTGGCCAAAAAAATGCGTTAGCTAATGCATTAGTAACCTAGAAATTTTAAATAATAAATAAATTTATTCAAATCCGATTTTTTATCAATTTACCCACCCCATAGGAGGATACAATTTTTTAGTCATTCTTTGTCAAAAAATGCAATTTTTGGGCTAAAAATTCCATTTTTAAACGAAAATTTGCGGAGGTCAGGCCCCCAAGTACAACGGGTCCATAAATGGACCATCTTCGGCGTGTCGATAGTTGAGGACAAGCACTTGAGGACAGGACTTTTGTGGACGGATATTTGAGGCTGGGAATGTGAGAATGGCTATTTGAGAAAAAAAACCAGTTGCAAATTGAAATAAAAATAGCAAATTCAAAAAAGTCCCGTTCTCAAATGGCCATCAAATGCCCCGTCTTCAAATGATCATCCTCAAATGTCTCATTCTCAAGTGCCCGTCCTCAACTGTCGCCACGCCCATCTATCCACCTATTGGGGGAATATAACCAAAAATAGCGCCGGAGAGGGGGTATCAATTTTGGCCAAAAAATGTAATTTTTCAATTTTTTCTAAAAATCCTTACGGTCCCACATCACGATTTTTCACCAAAAATGACCAAAAGTCGAAAAAAACATAAGGAGAACCAAAGTAAAATTTTTTGTTGAAAAGGTCCCCTCCCCAAATTCTTAAAGTCTGGCTACGCCACTGAATCCCACATACCCTATTCCTTACACTGTTTTACTCAATGAGATATAAAAACTAACTTTGCCTAACAAGTAATCCAAAGGTGAATTGGTTATCATCATAACGGCTAGCACGGCATAGAACGAAACTAATTCCCCAACATCCATAATACCTAGATGTACCATTATTCTATAAGCTTGCATTTTATTTAATGACTTGTTGGAGACGATCACCGACAATACCATCAAATAGGGTAGAATGCAAAATGAGCATAGGAATAAATGTATTATGCCGATAGTTCTTGACTCTTCTGTAGAAAATTCTGCTGCATTTGGAACATACATCAAGCAATTGTTATTTGTAGAGTTCATTGAAGAGTTGGCTTTTTAGATGAAATAAATTCTAATCAATTTCACAAGTCTGTTGTTAAGAACCTGGAAATATAGGGCTAAAAGTTCGGTTCGTCTAACCTGGCACCTGTTTACGAATATAAACAAATAATGTTTAATTAATCAAGCGCTATTAGAAAAAGCAAAATACAGGGTGCGTCAAAAGTTCGTGTACACTTTGTATTTGGTTTCGGCCGCTGTATCTCGATTATTTTAACGTTTCTAACGCTGATTTTTTATACGCCGGGGTTCTCCCACAAGAGGAATATGATGTCGAATCTATTTTTTAATTTGGACCTAAGGGTATCCCTATTTGTTTGTTATAACATTTCAAGTGCACACGAACTTTTGACGCACCCTGTAAAGACTACATCCAAGTACTTTAATCTAATTTAATCGCCAACTTTCTATTAGTGCTTGAAAAATAATCTCCGAGACTGCCTATGCGCGGTTATGTTATACGATTGCGATTATTGATTTTAAAAAAGCGGTCAAAAAAGCCTGATTACCTCGTTTCAGTGGCATAGGCAGGGCTTTGCGACAGGGGCGGAAATTTTAAAAGTAGAAAAAATCTATACAAAATACAAGAGAGACGAAACATAAAATAGAGGAGAAAAATTAGTTGGTACCATCCCACCCACCCAGGGTGTTAGGTGGTACCACCTTTTCGTCCTTCTCTCTAAAGTTGACACATGAGTTTCCATGAAATATGAAGAAATTTCTTCAAGATAGAGGGGATCGACCCCTCATCACATCATCATTGAAGAAAAATTTGAAAACACCTCTCCATAAATCGATTGGCCGCAGGTCGGTCGAAAAAAATCATAAGAAAACTAGTATGTTTTTATCACTCTGACCAAAAAATTCTTTTTGACATAGAAAATTTTATTTGTTTGGGCTGTCCCCCTAATCATATCCTCATTGGGCTGCCCCCATCCTATGTGTTGTCCTCCTTATGATTTGTTGGAATTTTTTTGATTTTTGGAGGTCCAGCCCCTTGTTCCCAAAACCTGTCTACGTCCCTGCCTTGAGGATTGCACCTCCGATATTTTTGGACCAAAGGTCGGAAATACTATTGTGTTGTATAATGAGTACCGTCTGCTCAAAAAATGCATCGAATTTTGGCATTTTTCACTCGTTTTCGATGAAATTTTCGAATTTTGGGCTTAAAAAAAGTCGACCCCCCCCTTCTCTGCGCAAAAATGGCCGAACCCCTGCGCAAATTTTGCTCCGATGGCGCAAAAAATGGTCAAAAAAGTAAATAAAAAAGTTTTTTCCAAGCAATACAAAAAATGGTAACTTAGTTTTTAGTCAATTTTAAAAAACCCATAACAAATAGGCTAGTTAGCTTAGTGTTTTTGCTCTCGCTTCTCGTGCAGAAGGTTTAGGTTCGATTTCCACCTGAAGTAATTTGATTTTGCGTGATTAATGTTCGGTAGCTAAAAATTGATTTTTCTCAAAATTTTTTTGTGTTTTATTAAAACTGCTGAATAAAAAAGTTTTCATGTACCGCTCCCTAATTATATTCTCTACTTTGCACATTACAGGGTGTATTGAAAAAATCAGTATTTTCCTATTTTTCATGTTTTTTCAATCCGAAAGTTTTTTTCAAAAATCCTAAAATGACCCATATATGGGTAATTTGATGAGGGGGATCATTCCCGAAGTTTGAAAATGCTTCCCGGATCCTAATTCAGGAAAGTGAGTGTGTAAATTTTTATTTTTAGCTTTTATATACACAATTACTTTCCTGAATCAGGATCTGGGAAACATTTTCAAGCTTCGGGAATAATCGCAATCGATTTTCCGCATAAAATTACCCTTATATGGGCAATTTTTAGGATTTTTGAAAAAATTTCGGATCGAAAAAACACGAAAAAATCGCCCAAATTCCAGTTTTTTTATACACCCTGTATTCTTCAAATGCTCTAGACGTTGACAATTAATTGAATGTCTGTTAGTTGAGACGATAATCATTACATATGTTCCCCTTATTTTTTTTACAAATTATACCCTGATTTCGTTTTATTCGTAAGCACATATCATGTAAGTCAAATATATTATTAAGCCTGATATTGTTCATCCCATATTTGCAGTTTTTAATCTCCGCTTCTTGAAATTTATTAAACTTGTTTCAACTCATCCGTTTTCTATATGAACTCTACAAATAAAACTTGCTTAACTTATGCCGAGAATACAGTAAATTTTTCTCCAGAAGCGTCAAGAGCTATCGGAATAATACATTTATTCCTATGCTCATTTTGCATTCTACCCTATTTGATGGTATTGTCGGTGATCATCTCCAATAAATCATTCAATAAAATACAAGCTTATAGAATAATAGTACACTTGGGTGTTATGGATATGGGGGAATTAATTTCGTACTATGTCGTAGTTGCACTTATGATGATAACTAATTCACCTTTGGACTATCTATTTAATAAAGTTAGTTTTTATCAGACAATACGAAGTAATTATGCACTTTTCATAGGTTTTGACATACCTGGGCAGAGGAGGTTCATATTTTCCAAAAATTTACAAGGGGGTATAGGGACAAATCCGTAAATTTACAACCCCCGAATTGGTTACCAAAAAAAGGTCGCCAAGTTTTTTACAAGTATAGAGACAAAAATTTACAGGGGCCCATTTCTGGATCCCATGCCCAGGTATGGTTTTTGAGCCTATCCCATCCTTGCTCATTTTGATATCTCAAGATGCCTATATGGGGGTAAGATGCATAAAAAATCATATTATGTTTTAAAAATTTCAGATCACTAATTCATTAGCAAATTCTCTTTGGGTAGGTGAAGCTTCTATGGTTTTTATTTTGGCTATAAATCGCTTTATAGTACTTCTAAATATTAGTTTTCCTTATTGGCTGAACGAAAATTTATTTTACAATGTAAACTTTTCCCTATATAAAAAATTCTACCCCTGCCCCAATTTAGATCCTAATTATTTTGGCATATGGCTGGTCGCTGATCAATTTTATCACATTAATTCTTCCAAATATGGGAGGCATCATGCTTCCAAACGGATTTATATACGAGTCAGGAAATAGCCTTTTCTGTGTCACTGATATAACTGGTATGCAAAACATCTACATTCTTGGGGTACTTGGGGTGACATGGGTGTTGTATCTAATTATTGTAGTCTATTTGATAGTACAGGTATTTTATTTAAAAAATTTTAGAGACAAAAAAGAGATACACAAAAGTTTTTATGGGAAATAAAAAATTGAACGTTGGGCTGGGATCGAACCAGTCCGGGGACCACAACAAAATTTTTGGTATTTGGCTAAAATTAGGTCGTTTAGGGGCAAGGACCGTTAGGCGGCCACTGAGCCGGGCCGCAATTTTTGAGGCCCGGGCTGGGTCGGACCGTAAATTATCTTGGCCTTTTGACACCTCTGGTGTAGCGTCTATATTGATCATAAATTGTTTGTATTATATGTAGAACTGTCAGAAAAGTGACAAACTTGTCACTTTTTGTGATTTCTGTCGAACTTATCAAAAACTTAGTGAAAAGAAAAGTGAACCACTTTTTTGTCACAAATTGTAACAATTGTCACAAAAATTGACAAGTTTGTTACTTTTCTGACAGCTCTAATTATATGAGAGTTAATAGTTTGTAGTGCCCTAACCCTTCCATATCCTCCTTACACAATCAATATTGACAATCTCCTTATCCTAAACCCCATTCAAAAATACCATTTCAATTAAAATCAAAAAATACTAAAATAACAGAGCACTATGTTAAAGTTATTATATTAACTCTTTAAGCGTAAAATTTTGTTGAACGATTCAAGAATCATTGTTGGACGAGAGGGTCAACTCCTTCTTCTGTCCATGTTTGTGTGCATATATAAATCGATAATATGTGCACTATGGGCATGGTACCCATCGTCCAATGAACTCTCTTATGCTGTTTTTCTGACCTTTGCTCTTCTAGAATCCGGATATGCGCCATATTTGTATCTTTTCATGAATAGGTTTAAATTAATTAATAAATTTTGAAAATTTATTTTTTTATAGCACCCTCCGAAATTATTTATTCAATATTCTGCGGGAATATTTTCCAATAAACTTCCATGCTATCAATATAAATACGACGGTCGTCCATGCGTGGTGATATTTTAATATTTTTATTTTGTATGTAACAAATAAGGAATAAACACTTTTTTCTATGATTCCATAAAATTTCATTTTCGAGGGTTCCAACACAATCTTCATCTTGTAACATACATTAAAAAGATGGAAGAGGTTATGATTATAGGGGGACAGCCCAAAAATATAATTTAAAAAAGAAAATAAAAATAGAGATTTGTGAGGATTTTCTAGTTGTGTGAATTGTATAATTGTGAGAATTACGCACAGTGGCAATTGTAAATTAGCAACAAAAACGACTCAGCTCACAGAGTGCTTCCAAACGAGTACCATATCATGGAGTTTTGGTGGTTTGATAAATGACCGAGTTGTTAACAAGCTCGGACTTCACCCATAGAGCACGAGTTCTAAAGTCATTTTTTATTTTGTTCTCACAGTTCATGATAATTTTTGCATAACCACATTTATATACGGGGAACAACATTTTTATACGAGGAACATGACTATTATTATTCAATGAATCTAAAAAGTTTATATAGAAAAAAATTTTAGATTTTTTTGCAAATTTTTTGTTATCTCCAATTTTTCCAACAGTTTTAATGGAAAAATAATAGCGCCATTGTGATCCCTGCATAATATGTGGATATGCAAAAATTTTCATGAGTTTTGACAACAAATTAAAAAAATCATTTTAGCACAATCGATCGAACCGCGTTCTATGAATGAAGGCCGAGCGCGTTAGCCACTCGGCCATGGGAGGGGGAGTACACATATGTATTTTACTGTACCATATGTGTTGCAAATTATTTTTAAAATGTTCTAGAACTTCGACATTCAACTGAGGTAGTGTGCTTATTAGAGCTGTCAGAAAAGTGACAAACTTGTCACTTTTTGTGACAATTGTCACAATTTGTGACAAAAAGTTTTTCACTTTTCTTTTTATTAAGTTTTTGCCCTTTGATAAGTTCGACAGTAAGTCAGACAACGAACAAATTTATTATTATTTTTAGCCTAAAAACAATAATAAATTTCTTCGTTGTCTGAATTTTTGTCGAACTTATCAAAGAATTTAGTAAAAACAAAAGTGAAAAACTTTTTGTCACAAATTGTGACAATTGTCACAAAAAGTGACAAGTTTGTCACTTTTCTGATAGCTCTAGTCCTTATAGATAGTCATTATATATTGTTTTGATTTTTGTAATAGCATTTCAGAAATTATACCTGGCTTATTCGTAAACATTTGCTTATTTCAATATTTATGCTCATATTTGTTATCACTCTAAAATTGCCATGGTTTCTTTAGAAAAATATTTGTTATGCAAAGGGATTGTCAAACTGATATTTTTGCACAAAATCAATACAATTTTTTGACATAAACAAGATCTTTGCCAACACATTTAGCATATAAACAACTTGAAAGCGCACGTGTTTGCATCAAATGCAGTAGTTGCGTTTTTTTCTCTTGTTTCCCTGTTCTTTTTCTCATTTGTTTCCTTCAGAAAATTTTGTGCATACTTTTAAATTTATTATTTAAAAAATTATGATTACGAATTCAAAGAAATTATAGGGGGGGGGGGTGCACGCCCCGTCCGCTGATCGAAAAAATTTTTTCCTAAATTTTTAAAAATTGACACTATAGGGATAACTTTGTGCAGAGAATTGATTGCACGCATTCTCAAAACATGAAAACAAGCGTTTTGTGCACGCCCTGACCTTGATTCAAGGGAAAAGTTGTTTTTTACAGCGAAATTTTTTTAAATGGCCCTATAGGGGTATTTTGCATGGGGAATTTATTGCTTTTTTACGTTTTGGGAATGCGCACAATCGATTTCCCCCACAAAATTACCTCTATAGGGACATTTAAAAAATTTTTTCGACAACCGGACGGGGCATGCATGAAGATTTAAATTAACTCATCTGTATAGTCATTTCTGCGCCAGATCTTAAATTTTTGATAGTCCATAGCGAAGTGGTTTATAGAAGGTGTCTATCAGATCCGCCAAGTTAAGCAAAGTTGGACCTGCAGGTTCGATTCCTAGAGTAAAACTTTTGATTTTTTTTAAAATTTGCAAAAAATGGAGCAAAAATTTTTGATCCCTTTTTGCAATTTTTTGAAAATCAAAGGTCTTGTCTAGTGAGAATCTATCCTGCAGGCCCAACTTTGCTTAACTTGCCAGATTGAACGGTCAGCTCCGGTAGAGCGGAATACTGTTCAGTATTCCACCCTACCAACTGGATTATACCTTAGGTTTCTGATTTGAATCCAGCAGCCTGGAATTTCTTTTTGCATGTTAAATTTCATTTTGCCTTAAAGGTGCGTAAATCACCAAAAAAATTGAGTCCAATTTAAAATTCTACCAAAATGTATTATTTTTAGCTTAAAAAATGGATCAACGCGGCCAACTTTCAGTTATTAAATTCCTAGCTAAAGAAGGCGTAGAGCCTGACGAAATAGCTGAACGTCTTCAGAAAGTTTTTGGCGATGAGGCATTGCCAGATTCTGAAGTTCTAAAGTGGTATGACAGAGTTGATGGTCATGAACATGAAGACAGGGGTGATCTTGGAGAAGAATTTTCGTTTTATTCGTGAACCTCATATCGCAATTTGTAAATCAATCTGTTTGGGGCTACTTCGATTCTTATTCCCCATTGGTCTAAAATCGAAAAATTTTATTTCTCCAACATTTCTCAAAATGACTCCATAGCGGGTAATTTTATGCAGGGAATCGATTGCGTGCATTTCCGAAACTGAAAATGCTTCCCTGATTCAGGAAAAAATTGTGTTTTTGAAACAAAAATGGTCATTTTTTGCATTTTCAAAAAACCAAATTTTATCAGGCTCAGAGAAGCATTTTCAGGGTTCGGAAATGCGCGCATAAAATTACCCCTATGGAGCTATTTTTGAGAAAAGTTTGAGAAAATTTTTTTTCGATTTTAGACCATGTTCAATGGGATATAAGAGCCGAAGTAGCTCCATCTGTTTTTAATGTTGTTAATATTTTTTACATTTTTGAAAAATAATAAAATAATTACTCTTTAAGTATCCATGTTGAGCTTGTCGGATAAATTTCTCAACTCGAACATCATCATTACATGAATTATTACGTAACATTTCGCACATTTTTTATGAAATCGGACTCTTCAGACTTTGCAAAACTTTTGACTTTATTCAACATGACGGTGGTTAATGAATAATTTGACGGCCAAAAATGTTCGTGGGATAACTTAACTGAACATCGAACACCTAATTCCAGTCGATCAGGACTTTTCTGGTTTGTTTTTGGGCGGAAGAAGCTATATTGACAATTATATTACCACTTGCGCATGTTTTTTATGTTGATGAAGAGAGAAAATTTGAAGGTATCTTCGTTTTTTATAGTTTTATCAGGAATTTTGTTTCTTTTTTTAAAGAAAGAATATTAAGTTTTATAACTCATCCTCCAAAATAGAGTGCTCCACATAATCTCCAAAACTTTTATGGCCGTTATACTTTTAATTTGTTTCAATTAATTTTTTGAAATGCTTTCTTGTTACAAATCACAATTTTTTGAGAACAATAGCCTTAATTTTTAAGTACGCAAAAAATTTCTATCTCTCTCGGTTAAGTAAACAAAAACTGTCATATTAGCGGCAAAAAATTAAAATGAACGCTCAAATTAGTGTCGGAAATGTAGTCTTAAAAAAATTAAATTATGGCCCCGAAAAATTTTTTGCTCGACTTTTTTGGTCGACGGATTCTGCATGTTGAAATTTTTGTAAACCCCTTAAAACCCTACAATATGGCCCAAATAAAGCGAATTTTTGGACCCTACGAATTGGAAATACGAAATCGTAGTCAAATACGAATTCGTATATATGTTTTGGACGTATTCGCCGTTAAAATACGAATTGGTCCATTAATTTTCCCTCGATACGATGAATTAGGGGGGGGGTACAGTATCCCCCCCCCCCATCTTGCCCATGTATGCATGTAAAATCTTTTCAAAACATATAGCATATTTTTTATGCGTTTGCATAATTGTTAAGAATAATCTTTTCTCTATTTTTTAAATATTTTTACAATAAAATCAAAATTTACACCTTTTGAGAATAAGAGTGGAACAGGGCAATAATGGATTTGATTCATTTAAAAATTTCAAAAAAAACATTATTTTAGTTTTATTTTTGAAAAAAAATTTTTTGCCAAAAATTACATCTTTTGTACGAAGGACTCAATTTACACAATTACACACTTAATAACAACTTTATAGCTTTTTATGAAAGTTTTTCATTCAACCTTTGAAATTGAAACCATGGCCAAGGTCGCCATTGTTTTGGTTTACACTACCGGTTTTTTACACTATTCTTTTTCTCTTGCAACTACTAAATTTCGGTTTAACGTCAAAAGCAAATAATCATGGCCGTTGCCAAATTTGATTGTTCTAAAAACCCTTCATTTTTCATACAGACATTAGGGAAGATGGGCACCGGAAAACGTAGTATGTAGTAATTTTGTTGATCTTTCCTTGATGTTTTCTCGGAAACACCGGCTGAGTGGAACCCAAATAAAAAACCGGAGGAAAACTCCACCCTTAATGCTTTAAACCGATGCTGGAATGCCGTTCCGGTGGGGGTACAGACGAATAGTTTTGTTCAGGAAGACAGACTCATTTATATATTTGATAGGTTTTGATGATTTTTTGAAAGGCTTAGGGGCAAAATTATGTGTTACATTTTGTTTCATAATTTTAATGTTTTGTTATGTTTGGTGTGCATGTGTTCAGATGTAGGCAATACCTATCTCCCCAAATGTGGGAGAGTGATATTCCCAGTGGTGTAGCCAGGTTCCCTTATCTATGGAAATGATGGGGGAGGGAGAGTGGTATAGGCAAGGGGGCAGGGGTGGGGCAGGTGCCCCATCTTCTAGTGGGTCGAAATTTTAAAAAAATCACTTATTATAAAATTCTCCCTTATGTTTTTTGACAAAAATCAGCCTCTTTTGGGGAAATACCTCCCCACCCCTCACGGCCGATCCTTTTCCCTACTCCATTGTGTGTATGGGGGGGGGGAGTAGTGGATCCAGGATTTGTTTTTGGGAGCAACTAGGTAAACCCTCATTTTTCTATCAAATTTTGGTCAAAAATGAGAAGAGTAGATGAGAAGAGGGAGGATACTACCCCAGATCATAAGGTTGACCCTTTTTGATTTTTTGGGTTTTTGACCCACTAGGAGGGGGTATGTTCTCTTTGTATTTCCCTTGTTTCATCACTGATGGGGGGAGGGGTTCTTATTGATTTTTTTGTTGAAAAAATAGGCATTTTTAAACAAAATTCAGGTGCATACGGGCCAGTGATGTCTTGATTTTGGTTTTAATCAAAATTTGGTTTGATTTTGATTACAAAATCAAAATCATCTTGGAATGATTTTGGTTTTGATTTCAAAAATCAAAATCGTTTTGGGATGATTTTGGTTTTGATTTCAAAATCAAAATCATTTTGAAATGATTTTGGTTTTGATTTTCAAAATCAAAATCATCCTAGAATGATTTTGGTTTTGATTTCCAAAATCAAAATCATTTTGAAATCATTTTGGTTTTGATTTCAACAATCAAAATCAGAATCAAGCTGTTTATTTTGATTTCATAGCTTTTTTAAATGGAAGAATTATGTTGAAGAAATTTTTTTTGGGAAACTTTCGGATTCTAAATTCGGATACTGAATTCCGATTCTGGATTCGGATTCAGAATACGGATTCTGAATCCGGATTTTGATTCTCAATATGGATTCTGAATTCAGATTCTAAATCCGGATGCTGGTATCTGAATTTGGATTCAGAATCCAAAATAAGAATTCGGATTCAGAAACCGAATACTGAATCCGAATTAAGAATCAGATCCGAATTCAGAATCCGGATTCTGATTCAGATTCTGGATCAGAATCCGGATCTGATTCTGAATCCGAATTCGGATTCTAAATTTCTGTATCCGTATTCAGAATCCGAACTCTGATTCGGATTCAGAATCCAACTCTGAATCTGGATTCTGAATCAGAAACCGAATTCTGAATCCAGATTCAGAATCCGGAATCTGAATCCAGATTCAGAATCCAAATCTGATACGGATTCTGAATTCAGAATCTGGATTCAGAATCTAGATTCAGAATTCGGATTCAAAATTCGGTTTCTGAAACTGAATACTTAATTTGGATTCTGAATCCAAATTCAGATTCCAACATCCGGATTTAGAATCTGGATTCAGAATCCATATTGAGAATCAAAATCCGGATTTAGATTCAGAATCCAGATTCTGAATTCGGATTCTTATCCGGATCTGAATCCGATTCCGGATTCTGAATTCGAATTCTGATTCGGATTCAGAATCCGAATCTGAATCCAGATTCAGAATCCGGTTTTCTGAATTCGGATTCTGAATCCAAATCTGAATTCCGATTCAGAATCCGGATTCTGATTCAGAATCGAATCAGAATCCAGATTCAGAATCCGGTTTTCTGAATTCGGATTCTGAACCTGGATCTGATTCCGAAACCGGATTCAGAATTCGGATTCTAAATTCGGATTCTGAATCCGGATCTGATTTCGAATCCGGATTCAGAATCCAGATTCTAAATTCGGATTCTGAATCTGGATTCTGAATACGGATTCAGAAATTCAGAATCCGAATCCGGATTCTGATTCAGAATCCGATTCTGAATCCGGATTCTGAATACGGATTCAGAAATTCAGAACCCGATCCGGATTCTGATTCAGAATCCAAATTCTGAATCCGGATTCAGAATCCAAATTCTGAATCCGGATTCAGCATCTGATTCTGAATCCGGATTCAGAATCTGATTCTGAATCCGGATTCAGAATCCCAATTCAGAAAACCGGATTCTGAATCTGGATTCAGATTTGGATTCTGAATCGGAATTCAGATTTGGATTCTGAATCCGAATCAGAATTCGGATTCAGAATCCGGAATCGGATTCAGATCCGGATAAGAATCCGAATTCAGAATCTGGATTCTGAATCTGAATCCGGATTTTGATTCTCAATATGGATTCTGAATCCAGATTCTAAATCCGGATGTTGGAATCTGAATTTGGATTCAGAATCCAGATTAAGAATTCGGATTCAGAAACCGAATTCTAAATCCCAATTCTATTCAGAATTCGGATTCTGAATCCGAATCAGAATTCAGATTCTGAATCCAGAATCAGAATGCGGATTCAGAATCTGGATTCAGAATTCGGAATCAGAATCCGTAGTCAGAATAAGAATCCGAATCAGAATCCGGATTTTGAATTCGGATTCTGAATCCGGATTTCGATTCTGAATCTGGATTCAGAATTTGGAATTAGAATCCAATTCAGAAATAAGAATCCGGACTCAGAATCCGAATTTATAATTCAGAATGAGAATTAGAATTCTATTCTGAAAATCAAAACCAAAATCAAAAATTTTGATTTTAGAAATCAAAAATTTGATTTTATAAATCAAAACCAAAATCAAAATAGTTTGATTTTGATTTGAGAAATCAAAACTAAAATCATTTCAAAATGATTTTGATTTTGAAATCAAAACCAAAATCAAAAATTTTGATTTTTGAAATCAAAATCAAAATTACGCCAAAAGACATCACTGATACGGGCCATAGTAAGCTCGTTTTCAGTTTAAAAAAATGCAAATCTCTGGGCTAAAAATGGTTTTTGCGCACAAAAATTCGCATTTTTGGAAAAAAGACTAAAAATGTCATTTCTGATCTAGGTGAAGGGGAAACTTTTTGAAATCTGAGGAAGGGACAACTTTTCAAAATCTGGGTGAGGAGTAACATTTCGAAATCTGGTGTAGGGGTAGAGGGTATCATCCATATGTGTATATGAAGGGCGTCGCTTTAATGCTGTTTTTTCAGGACCTTTTTTGGCAGAGTGTTGCCGAATCTAGGAAATTTGGGGAGTGGAGTAACAAAAAAGACTCTGATTGTAATCAAAATCAAAAAATTCTTGACCCATTTTCAGACAATTTTTGAACTTTGTTCCCAAACAAAACTTTATAGACCACCCAACAGTAATTTATATACAAAGGGCGTGGCTCTATTAAAGTGGAACAAGAATATTGGTCTCTCTCAATAAACAAAACAAAAAAAATCACAACCTCGAAAAACATGACATTTTCCACCTTGAAGAAAACAAACCCGTTAATATTAGCACACAGACCAATACAAATGATTCATAATTGACAATTTATGATCTTATCTTTGCATGTCAGCTTGCATCTAAAAACTTGCATTCAAAACTTGTTGTTGCGCGAATGCGCTCCGGGATAGCCTTATGTTTTTGAACTTTTTTGGGAATGTTGAAGATTTTTGAAAGTCTAACCTGTTTGAAAAAAATTTAAAATTTTAGGCATGAATATATTTTTCTTTGATCTGAAAAGAGAATTTTCTATACCATTTTCTATTTTGCTGCTATGTTTTTGTGATTGTTTATATGCCAAAAATGTAAAGGTTTTTAGGAACGGAGGTAAAGACTTTTTAGTAGACAAGAAATATGCTCCCCGTTCTTTTATATTTTTTGGGAATAAATGAAAAAATACAATTTTGGCAAACAAATTTTACAAAAATTAACAAAAATATAAACTACAGGGTGCCTAAAAAACCGTACTTTGCGAATTTTCGACCACTTTTTTGCAATAAATTTTTTAAATTTTTTTTCAAAATGACCTTATTTGGCGGTGGGATACTTGCGGACGGACATTTGCGGACGGATACTTGCGGACGGACATTTGCAGACGGGACATTTGCGGACGGACTTTTGCGAACGGGACATTTGCGGACGGGACATTTGAAAAATTCAATTTGTTCAAAAATTCAAATTTTCAAAAAATTCAAATTTTTTCAAAAAATTGAATTTTTCAAACGTTTCGTCCGCAAATGTCATCCGCAAATGTCCGTCCGCAAATGTTCGTCCGCAAATGTTCGTCAACAAGTATCCGTCCGCAAGTATCCGTCCGTAAATGTCCGTCCGCAAGTATTCCATCGCCCCTTATTTCTATGCGAGAAATCGTTTAAGGGGGAATGTCCAACTTACGGCCGGGGTAGAAAATTTTTTTAACAAATGATTCTTTAGGAGTAATTTTATGCGAGGAATCGATTGCGCGCATCGAAAAATTGAGAAAAAATTTTCCGGGGGTCAAAAAATGGAAAAAATTGCGCCAAAATTAGGGGTTATAAGTTTTAACCCCAACACCCCGGAAAATTTTTTCAGAATTTTTCGATACGCGCAATCGATTCCTCGCATAAAATTACCCCTAAAGGGTCATTTGTTTAAAAAATTCTTTAAAATTTTCTACCCTACTTAATTTTATATATTTTTCTCAATTTTTACTAAAAATTTGATTTTTTAGATGTTTATGTGTTAGATGAGACACAGTTTCAAAATCCAGAAGTTTTAAATTTTGAT
>JAQGBS010001260.1:0-16392 GCA_034698545.1 Acrobeloides obliquus | reverse complement strand
CTACAACGATTCAGAACATGCCGTAAAAACAAAAAATGCTCCATTTTTCATGACCTTTCCGAATATATCATTTTTTTATATGGTTGTAACTGACTGGACTGGTCCTTTAAGTCATACTAATATCATCAAAAGTGAATTTTTCCAAAAGTCAATAACAACAACAAAATTTTAAAACTGATAAAAATGAAGCATAAACAGGCAGGAATGAGCCAGAAAGATTTTTTCCATTTGCATAGTTGTGACATAACGCATGCATAATAGATAATTACAGGGATTGTTGTGAAGCATGTGTATCGATTGCACATTATTTACAGCCTAGTCCCTATGGTGCAAGCGAGAAGAAAATAGGAAAATAAACAATGCTGCTTGTCAGTAAAGCCGGCACAATTCACTTCAACGTTTGTTTAATTAAATGCCATACATATTTATGACTATAATTATGGGAATAGGGAATTTTTTATGGTCAAAATTGCAAGTAGTGCATTTTTGATTTACCTCCTTACTGATGTAAAAATTATGGCTCACAAGGAGTGATCACTATGCGCAACACTTCTATAACCAAATCACTATTACAGGGTGAAACATATATACATGAAAAACTAGCAATTTAAAAAAATGAGGCAAATAGAAAAAAAGTTACTAGACACATGAAAATCGAATTTTATTCGAAAAAAATTAAAATCCGGCTCAACTAGCGCCTTCGAGACAACCCAATAGCGCCTCCAGGAGAACTGGAAAAAGTTCCTAGACCGACGCGCCTGCGGCGCTAAAATAGCAAAAAAATTTGTGAAAAAGATATCGCTCAAGGGTGGGCTTGAACCACCAACCTTTCGGTTAACAGCCGAACGCGCTAACCGATTGCGCCACTCGAGCTTATTTTATTAAATGCATAATTTGCAACACATGATTTTCAGTTTTCTCACTGAAAAGATCATTCCGTTCCCTTGAAAGTCTGAAAACGCTTCCCTGATTCAGGGAATGAGAGGGTGTATTGAAGCGAAAATTAACTAAAATTTTTTATATTTTATAATTTGCAAGAGGATTGTTTTTGATTCATGTTTTTTCAACTCGAAATTTTTTTTCAAAAATAACTCGTCGAGACGAATGGCACCAAAATTATCCAATTTGAAGAAATATTTTGGGTTATTGAAACAAAAACTTTCAAATTTTTTCGTTTCAATAACCCAACCTTTTTTCATCTTTTTTCGTCACTCTTTTCGCCCAAAATCCACTATAGCCCCCCCCCCCCATCCACTACGTCACTGCCCCTAATCTTCTCTATCCGCTGGCCAATATTTAATGGGGAACCTTATCCTAAATTTTTGGGAAAAAATCTGTAAAATATCATAAGGCCCTAAATAGGTGCACAATTGGGCGTCTTGGGCACGCCCTCCCCTATCCGACATGGTTTTCCTACGGGCCTGTATAGGGGAGTATTGTACCCCCCCCCCCCCCAACCGAGCCCGCACGAGGGGGATTCAACCCCCGCAATATCGGTCAGCGGCCGAAAAAAGGAGTATTTTAAAGTAGATGCACGCCCTTCTCGAAACAATTTACATTTCTCGAAAAATTTTTTTCTCCAAATTGGCTGATTTTTGATACTTGAGCGTTTTCGGGCACGAGAAATCTATTGGCGCAAATCCTGAGTTCCGAAAAATTGTTGTGACCATTATCAGGGTACTCCATGTTAAAAAAATTAATTTTTTCGCAGGGGGTCATGAAAATTTTTTGGACTTCGATTGATTTACTTCAATCGATCTCTCTTGCCCTTCGACGTTTATTTTTTTTTCTAAAAAGGTCATTTTTAAGGGTAAAATCATGCGAGAAATCGATTGCACGCATCGCCGAAATGTGAAAGCGTCATCCTGGCCCTGATTCAGGGAGGGGTTACGCGTCATTTGAGGTCGGACATTTGAGGCCCAGATATTTGAAGCCCCGACATTTGAGGCTCCGACATTCGGGGAATTTGTACCCCCCCCCCTTTAAACCTCAAATGTCGGGGCCTCAAATCTCCGGCCTCAAATGATGCGTAACCTCAGGGAGGGGATCGGTGTTTTGAAGCGAAAATCAATTTATTTACGTATCAAAGATATTATTTTTGCTTCAAAACACCGATCCCTTCCTTGAATCAGGGTCAAGGAAGCGTCTTCACGTTTCAGGAATGCGAAGTATAGAGAAGGCATTTTTAATTGTTTTAATTAAAACGCACGCGATGAGTACAATTTTCACAAAGCAACAAAAATTACATTTTCGACAATAACTTCTTTGTCAAGTCTATAAAGAATGATTAATTAACATCTTTGTTAATAAAACTTAAGATGCTTTATTTGCATGTTATGTTTATTGAGAGCCACTCTTATTGGACTACCTTCTGTGAAAATCATTTCTCTTTAGATTAAAAATCTCATTAGAGCTCGAAGTTATTCCCCTTCCCCGTGACTGAAGCATATTTTCTTTTCTGTAATAATGGCATTTACTGATTTTCCCTGCTTTAATGTGACATCTGATAAAACTTTTATATTAAATCTGAACGTAGACACGAGTGCTACCTTGAATCAACTATATTTTATTTTTCTTCCTTTTCAAATGGTTCTAATATTTGTTTTGATCACTGTCTCTTTATTTGGCAAGATTTATGGCGATTTTAAATACAGGGTGTCAACAATTCACCGAACTTTGGTATTTTTGGGCATCATTCCAAGGTTTTGAACCCCACTTTGTGTATTCCGCAAGATTCCGTCGTAGATTTAATTTCTGCGTCGCCATGATGGAATATGATCCGACTGAGAAAAGTGCTCAATTGGCGGTCCTCAGTACTCCTGTATGGACTCTCCTCCAACCTCGAATAGGACCGTACTGGGCAGTGGTGGTGCTAGAAAATTTTTTTGGGTATTTAGGGGGCATATCTGGCACATACATAGAGAAAGAGGCATCATAGCTGGCAAAACCCCTCAGAAGGGGGAGGCACTGGACTCCCAAAATGGGCGGTAGGGGGCGAAAAAAGGGGAAAAAATGAAAAATTTCGGCCCGAAGGAACGAAAATTATCAAAAATGACCATTTTTGAGCTAAATCATCAAAAATTGACAATTTTTGCAAAAAATGCATTTTTTTTAGCTAAAAAAACGCATTTTTAAGCCATTTTTGGTCAAAAAAGACCTCTAAATAGAAGGTGCGCTCGGAGAGGGTCGATTTTTGGAGGTAGGAGGGGTGCTCGAAGGATCGATTTTTGTGGAGTAGGTTGCGATCAAGGCCGATTTTTTGGGAAGGGGGTTTCGCCCCGAGCCGATGTATGGCCTTAAGAGTGCGTGCTAGCAGTCGTGACATGCGTTATGACGTCACAACGAGTGTAAAAACTCATGTCACAACGATTTTACACTGATGTCACAACGGCTAGCGTCGTAAATAGTACAATGTCACAACGGCTAGCGCACTGATAACGTCGTGACATCGTTGTGACATGAGTTGTGACGTCACAATGCGTGTCACAGCGCATGTCACAACGGCTAGTGCCGAAAAATGCGTGTCATAATGGCTAGCATTCACCGTAAACGACCGAATGATGTCCAAAATACCGTTGTTCGATTTCTTTTTCACACCCTGTATTTAATACTTCATTGGGCTATGCTTAGTTTGAGTATGGATATTTATCTAGAAGTTAAAGTCCTAACTACTCCCGGCTACAATATCAACAACGCACCGGCCCTGTGGATCGACGTAATTTTTAAATCCCTGACAAGATTTTTGAACGCCGGTTCTCTAATTCTGTTAGGTTTGAATCGTTTTGTGATCCTATACTACGAAACATGTTATAAGACCCTGTTTGGAAACAATCGCATATTTGTCTCCGTGTTAATCTACGATCTATTCATGTGTGGCATATATTTTCTGAATAGAAGCTTTAATCTTAACTATGCAGCTCAAACGATAGTCTACGTTATTTATTTTTTATTGACCCTGTTAATAGTTTTAAAATTCTACCGTATGTCTAAACAAGTACAAACATTCACCACTATACAACAATCTACTCTCCAAGATACAAAAAGAGCTATTTTTGTTTGCACTGCCATGGCAATTTCATATTTTGTATTCTTTGTTGTAACAATGTTCACAACTATTTATAAACAATTCCTAGCGTCGACTACATTCTGTGATCTATTTCTTCCTGCATACGCTGTTATTTCACCCATGCAAGAATTTATTAATTTAGTTATTGTATGTATTGACTGTTTGTTTACTCTTTTCATGCTGAAAACGTATCGCAGAGAGTTGAAGAATCTTACGCTCAACATTTTCAAATATTTTTTAAGAATGTGTAAAATACGAATTTACCCTGAATTAAGAACCAGTTTGTAGAGCTCACTCTGTAAAATAAAAATAAATTTTACCACAGGCACGTCTTTGCAACCAAATTCTTCAAACAAATAAGAAAATTTATTCAGAGAACCGTTCGGGCACGCATCTTTGGTCATAAGTTGTGCCTAGTTTACATTTAGCTTGTGTGTATCACCTCTTCATTCCCAATTGGGATTAAAAAAACATATGGTGATCGAAACTATCCTTATTGATTTATATATTGCAACGATATTGAGATTCAACCGGCTCAGAGACAGTTAACCGATTATGAGTTCCCAATATAGGTTAACCGATATACCTAGGCTTAGGCCTAAGTCTAAGCCTAGGCTTAGGCCTAAGCCTAAGTCTAAACCTAGGCCTAAATCTAGACTTAAGTCTAAGCCTAGGCTTAGGCCTAAGCCTAGATCTAAGCTTAGGCCTAGGCTTAGACCTAAGCCTAAGCCTAAATCTAAGCTTAGGTCTAGGCTTAGACCTAAGCCTAAGTCTAAGCCTAGGTCTAAGCCTAGGCACAAGCCTAAGCCTAGATCTAAGCTTAGGCCTAGGCTTAAGCTTAGGCTTACCCTAGGTATATCGGTTAACCTATATTGGGAGCTCTTATATCAGTGCATGTTTCGTAGGGTTTCATGGGGGTAAGAAAAATTTCCAGTATATTTTGGATGAGATGAGAACCCAATACCCTGTATAGTTTTTTCGTTTTGGTGGTCTACGTCGGATTTGTTAATAAATTTGTTTGGATATACATAGCTTACCCCTTCATTTATAGAATATTTTTTGTAGTAAGGCCGATGAATAGATTTATATTTTTTGCGCGAGGCTCAATGAATATATTTGGCTTCATTTTTTCAAAATTTTCAAAAACTACATTTTCTCCATCAGTCGATTCGTTCAAATTAGAAAATTTAGAGCAAGTTCCCCTAGTTCCCGCCACTTAACGTTGACTAAACTCGGCAAAAAAATTTTTTATTTTCTTCCGAAGATACCCATTTAGGGGTAATTTTATGCGAAAAATCAATTGAGCGCACTCCCATAACCTGAAAACCGCAGAAAAATGGTGAAAATTCTCCAAAAGCGACCACGCAGGGATGGATGGGAATGCAATTGATTTTCTCGAGAAATAAAATGTCCCCTCACGCATCCCTGTGTGATCGTTTATGATGAATTTTCATTATTTTTCTGCGGTCTTCAGGTTGCGTGAGTGCGCACAATGAATTTTTCGCATAAAATTACCCAGAAATGGGTAATTTCCGGAAGAAAATAAACAAAAATTTTTTGCCGAGTTTAGTCAACGTTAAGTGGCGGGAACCAGGGAAACTTGCTCCAAAATTTTTTCAAATTTTGCGTCCCGTTATTTTTCGAAAAAATTGTTTTTTTAATTTTTCCAGAGGGGGGTACCTTCATGATTTTGGCGTCGTTTTTCTTCTCTCGCCAAACTCTTTCCAAAAATCTAAGTCGTAACGGGATTGGACTTAAGATTACAAAATTCGGTGACACAGACAAACAGACAGTTAATATTAATTAACAATTAGAAATCATCATGTAAGCATGTAGGCACCTTTGTTAAAACATTAAAAATATAATTTTATTAAAAAAATAAAGCAGCAAAACGGAAAATTTTACGTGGATGTTAGCCTCTAATAAATAGTTATAGAGGTTCTTAAAGTCCGTATTTTACACATTTTTAAAAAATATTTGAAAATGTTGAGCGTAAGATTCTTCAACTCTCCGCGATACGTTTTCAGCATGAAAAGAGTAAACAAACAGTCGATGATTACAATAAGTAAATTAATAAATTCTTGCATGGGTGAAATAACAGCGTATGCAGGAAGAAATAGATCACAGAATGTAGTCGACGCTAGGAATTGTTTATAAATAGTTGTGAACATTGTTACAACAAAGAATACAAAATATGAAATTGCCATGGCAGCGCAAACAAAAATAGCTCTTCTTGTATCTTGGAGAGCAGATTGTTGTATGGTGGCTAATGTCTGTACTTGTTTAGACATACGGTAGAATTTTAAAACTATTAACAGGGTCAATAAAAAATAGATAACATAGACTATCGTTTGAGCTGCATAGTTGAGATTAAAGCTTCTATTCAGAAAATATATACCACACATAAATAGATCGTAGATCAACACAACGACAAACATGCGCTTGTTTCCAAACAGGGTCTTATAACATGTTTCGTAGTATAGGATCACACAACGATTCAAACCTAACAGAATTAGAGAACCGGCGTTTAAAAATCTTGTCAGAGATTTAAAAATTACGTCGATCCACAGGGCTGGTGCATTGTTGATATTGTAGTCGGGAGTAGTTAGGACTTTAACTTCTAGATAAATATCCATACTCAAACTAAGCATAGCCCAATGAAGTATTAAATACAGGGTGTGAAAAGGAAATCAAACAACGGTATTTTGGGCATCACTCGGTCGTTTAAAAGACCAGTCCAGTAATTTACAACTATATGAAAAAATGATATATTCGGCAAGATCATGAAAAATGGAGCCTTTTTGTTTTTACGGCATGTTCTGAATCGTTGTAGTTTTCGAAATAATTGCGTTTGAAATTTGAATTTGTGTACAAGCTCTTTGTTGTAATACAAAAACTTTTTTGAATTTTTTGCAGAAAAATCCATTTTTGTATTAATCTTTTACATTTTCATAAAATGAACATTGTAGCAATTTTTTATAGCTAAATGAGACGAACAAAATTTTAGGACCCAACCCAGTTTTCCCGAGTCATGGCCCAGCCCGATTTTTGAACACTTTTTCCAGTCGGGTCATATTCCATCAGGGCGATGCAGAATTTAAATCTACGGCGGAATCTTGCGGAATACACATTCTTTCAGAAAGTGGGGTTTAAAACCTTCGAATGATGCCCAAAAATACCGAAGTTCGGTGAATTGTTGACACCCTGTATTTAAAATCGCCATGAATTTTGCCAAATAAAGAGACGGTGATTAGAGCAAATATTAGAACCATTTGAAAAGGAAGAAAAATAAAATATAGTTGATTCAAGGTAGCACTCGTGTCCAGGTTCAGATTTAATATAAAAGTTTTATTAGATGTCACATTAAAGCAGGGAAAATCAGTAAATGGCATTATTGCAGAAAAGAAAATTAGCTTAAAGGATCAGTCCAATAATTTACAACCATATGAGAAAATGATATATTCGGAAAGATCATGAAAAATGGAGCATTTTTTGTTTTTACTGCATGTTCTGAATCGTTGTAATTTTCGAGATAATTGCGTTTGAAATTGTGAATTTGTGTACAAGCTCTTCGTTGTAATACACAAACTTTTTTGCGGAAAAATCAATTTTTGCATCGATTTTTTAAATTTTTGTAAAATGAACATTGTAGCAATTTTTTATAGCTAAATGAGACGAACAAAATGACACCAAAATTATCCAATTTGAAAATTGTTTTGGGTTATTGAAACGAAGACATGAAATCAGGGTTTTCGTTTCAATAACTCAAAACAATGTTCAAATTGGATAATTTTGACAACGAAAGAGCTTGTAACAACGAAGAGCTTGTACACAAATTCAAAATTTCAAACGCAATTATCTCGAAAGCTACAACGATTCGGAACATGCCGTAAAAACAAAAAATGCTCCATTTTTCATAATCTTTCCGAATATATAATTTTTCATATGGCTGTAAATTACTGTACTGGTCCTTTAAGCCACGGGAAAAGGGAATAACTTCGTGCTCTAATGAGATTGCCAATCTAAAGAGGGATGTTTTTCACCAAAGGTAGCCCACGTAAGAGTGAATAACAATAGACACAACACGCAAATAAAGCATCTTAAGTTTTATTAACAAAGATGTTAATCGACTTGACAAAGACAAAGAAGTTATTGTCGAAAATGTGATCTATATTGCCTCGTGGAAATTGTACTCATCGCGTGCGTTTTAATTTTTAAAAAAATTAAAAATGCCTTAATTCTTAAAGCAAATCATGGGAAATATTCGTGCCCAAAAGTGCCCGATGACCTTTTCTTTACTTTTCAGTATTTTTTTCTACTTTTGTATACTACTGTGTACTTGTGTATACTTTTGTCCTTTTATTGTACTTTTCTAAACTTTTTTTGATACTTTTTTATACTTGGATGTACTTTTTATAATCGCCTGCGGCGCTATTTTTTAGCAAAAAAAAGACATTTTTGGCAATATTTTCGTCTGGGAACCAAAAAAAAAAGATTGCTAAAGTCAAAAAAGTCATTCACCCATCAAATTCTAACAGATAGACACCCCCCCCCCAATTTTTTTCGAATTAATGTCATTTACTGATACTCCCTGCTTTAATGTTACATCCGATCAAACTTTTATATTAAATCTGAACCTTGACACAAGTGCTACCTTCAATCAATTATATTTTGTTGATTTTCGCTTCAATACACCAAAATTTTTTTCTCTAAATTGGCTGATTTTTTGGTACTTTGAGGTTTTAGGGCACGAGAAGGGGTAATTTTATGCGAAGAATCAAATTGCGCACGGCATTTGTATTTGGCCGGGAATCAATTCGTACTCGACCAACTTGCACCCCCTGCTTGTGCATGTATGGTCTTAGACCCTTCTCAGAGCACAAAAATTTTTCACCATGGTGTTCAGCGTAGTATGCCTTAAGATGGATCCAAATTTGGGAAGGGTCTTTCCAGTGTTAAATATTGGTCCACTAAATCGAGACTCGACTGCAGTTTTTTTATGTAAATAAAAAAGTTTTGTACTGATTTTTGGTCGACATCTTTTACCCTATGATAGAGAGAAATTTCTCTCGTCTCTCTGCCTCGCCAAATTATTATACAACAGATACACACAAACTGTCGGAAAATAATATAAAAAGAGCCAAAAATGACATATGTGTTAGCAAATCAAGTTAATTGTAGTTTTATCTTTTTTACTTTTAGATTTTCGTATAAAAGCATTCAAAGGCGAGAAAAACGTTCGTTAATTTTTGATTTTTTGGAACCACTTCGGCTCTTATTCGACGTGGTCTAAAATCGAAAAATTTTATTTTTTACAAAATTTTCTCAAAAATAACTCGATTTGGGGTAATTTTATGCGGGAAACACTTTGGCAATGTTAATTTTGAGTAAAAACGCTTCAATTTTTTAGAGAAATCGAGTTTTTGCATATCATTGAGTACCAAGTACATATTTCGAAAAAGCTAATATGCACAAATTCGATTTTCTAAAAAAAATGGAGCGCGTTTTTACGCAAAAATAACATCACCAACGTGTTTCCCACATAAGATTATTCCTAATAGGGTCATTTCTGAGAAAATTTTGAAAAATAATAAAAAAAATTTTCGCTTTTAGACACCATGTTCAATGGAGTATAAGAGCCAAAGTAGCTCCGATTTTTTTATAAGTACTGAACCGAGATTGATTAACTTTAATACTTTTAAAGGACCAGTCTAGCATCGACTCCCCAAAAGTAGACTGGTCCCTTAAAAAATTTTTCTTTTTTTCTGAAATGTCTATAATTAAATGCCTTCCATTACTTTTAAAAGAACAAGTGTCCACCACTAATTTGACCTGCGAATGGATATTAGACAAGTTGGAAAAATATGACCCGAGTTTTAATCAAATTATGGCTGGACATATCGTTAACATGGTGAGTTTTTCGAATGTTCTTCTTAGGAAATCATCGAAAATTTTATTCGAAAAAACAACAAAATTTAAAAAATGAGATTCCCTCTATAAAAAATGAACCTTCTTCTATATATATATTACAGGGTGTATAAAAACCCTGGAATTTGGGCGGTTGTTTCATGTTTTTTCAACCCGAAATTTTTTTCAAAAATGAACTAAAAATGAGGCTAAAGCCAAAGTTAAGGCCAAGGCCAAGAATAAGGAAAGTCCAAGGCTAAAGCTAAGAACACCATAGTACAGGGTGTACATAAAACCGAAATTTGAGCGATTTTTTCATTTTTTACCCGAAATCTTTTTCAAAAATCACCCTATTAGGGCTAATTTCATGCGGGGAATCGACGCATTTGCAACGCTTGAAAACTCTTCCCTGACCCTGAATCAGGGAATCGGACTGTGTGTATTGAAGCGATGACCAATTGTTTTCTATAATACATCACTTTTTCTTTGATTCAGAACCAAGAAAGCGTTTTCAAGCTTAGGGAATGCGCGCAATCGATTCCCAGTATTAATTTAGAAACAGAAATTCATTTTCACGCAGAAAATCTAAAAATTTTCGATTTTCGCTTCAATACACACATTCCGATTCCCTGATTCAGAGAAATGTTTTCAAGCGTTGGAAATACGCGCAATCGATTCCTCGTATAAAATTAGCCCTAATAGGATCATTTTTGAAAAAAAAATTTCGAGTCGAATAAACATGAAACAATCGCCCAAATTCCGGTTTTTTATATACCCTGTAAATAATTATAAACGTAGATAACTGCCAAAGATGTTGGTAACAATCAAGGATTTATAGCGAACATTTATAAAACTAGCATTTTTGTCGAAAATCAAGAAGAACCCATTTACAAAGTCATTATGAAGATTCCATCTGCGGAAAGCATGAATAAAGTCATAGACTTCGACGGAAAACAAGAAAATGTTGAAACTGCAAGTCTATGCAACTATTATAAAGAGTTTATTCGTATTT
The DNA here is from genome assembly GCA_034698545.1 of Acrobeloides obliquus. Taxonomy (NCBI): domain Eukaryota; kingdom Metazoa; phylum Nematoda; class Chromadorea; order Rhabditida; family Cephalobidae; genus Acrobeloides; species Acrobeloides obliquus. The sequence continues at coordinate 5,407 of JAQGBS010001260.1, read as the reverse complement.
AGACAAGAAACCTGGACAAACTAGCCATGATCCATAATACCGAATGTGATTTCTATAACTTCTTCAAAGAGATTGACAATTTTAATCTACCGAAAGTTTTCTATGTTCAAAAGTTATTGCCGAAAGAAAACCATATTGGAGTGATTATGATGGAAGATTTGAGTGAGACAACCCAAACAATAGGGATGTTCTGTCCTCTGCAAGAGGAACAAGTATGTGGCTTCCATAGGTCGTTTGATGCTTCGAAACTTTTTTATGTTTTTGAGGAGGATTTTTCCGGAAATACAAAGCCAATCCTGATAGCTTTGGTATCGTTAGAAAGCTGGATTCGTAGCAATCGAATGACACCAAATTCATGCCATAACTCAAAAAATTTTTGAAATAAATAATTTATAAGATGATAAAAGGCTTATGCATAGGCTAACGCTTAGGCTAAGGCATAGGATTAAGCTAAAGCTTAAGTTAAGACATAGGCTTAGGCTAAGGCATAAGCTTTTGGTTGAGGATGTACTAATTATTGGATAATTAGTAAAAGATGTCAGTCTTTTTGACATTTTTTACTAATTATGCAATAACTCCTCGATCAGAAAGAGTTATGGCATGATTTTGATGTCATTCGATTGCTACGAAATTCAGCTTTCTAATGATACCAAAACTATCAGGATTGGCTCTGTATTTCCGGAGAAATCCTCAAAAACATAAAAACCTTTCGAAATGTCAATTTTCGAAATATCAAACAAGCCTTCCATACACCTATATCTATCCTATACCTATAACTATACATAGATTTTAGATCAAAACAGTCGCCCAACAACTCGCGGCTTTTCATGCCTACCAACTTTCAGTTGAAAATCGTTGGAAAAATATTTTTTATGTCAAAGGATTTATAGACGAATCTTTTTTGGACGTTTTGCGAACGAGCCCATTGAAGCTATTGGAAATAAGACCTGGTAAACTTTTTTATATCTAGTCTTTAATATATCTTTTTTGAGTGGAGACTTTTGCGCCCTCACATATGCACAACGACACTGGCGCACCCAACTTTTGAGCACCCAATTTTTGCACCTCGATATTTGCGCCCTACATATGCGTGCTAATAATTACTCCCCGACATACACATTTGTAAACCGCAAATTCCACATTTGCACACCGCAATTATAAAGCGCAAATGCCGGGGCGCAAATATCGGAGCGCATATGTCGGGGCGCAAGTGTGAAAGTGCAAATGTCAGGTGTGCATATGTGATGACGCAAAAGTTCCCCATTCATTTTTTTAAATTTAAGGGATGTTTGATGAACTTCTAAGAAAACTAGGCCCAATATTTGATGATGTTAAAAAGTTGGATTATTTATGTCAAGGATGTTGTACAGATTTAGGTAAAATAAAAATTCGACTTTTTATGGTAACTCGTATATTTTAGGCTTACCTGTTATAGTAAATCTTGGAGATTTATGGACGAATAATATTATGTGGAAAAAAGATACTATGCCGTATGAAATAGAAGCTTTTATCGATTTTCAATTTGCTTTTGAAGGTACAATTAAAGAAAAGAAACTACGTCAAAATTTTGTTATAGGAAACCCAGCTTTCGATCTAGTCACAATTATGGTCTTGAATTGTGATGCCGAAGTCCGTTACAATTTAGAATCTTACATATTTGACTTCTATCTTGAGAACTTGAGCAAATATTTAACTTCAACCCAGAGAAAACCCAATTTTACGGCTAAAGAGGTAATAAATCGAAATAAAAATTTGAGAATCTATTAGGCTGTTTCATAGGCATGAAAAATGTATCCAAAATCTGTGACCTTAAAAAATACACCTAAAATCGGCATTTTTCACTCTTTTTCGATAAAATTTTTTTTTATCAATAGCAGTAAAGAGTGTATGCTGAATACAATCCGATTGGTCTTTTCGAACGAAATTCATATTTTCACGCCAATATACAGACTTTTCAAAAAATCGTCGTTTTCAAGAATGTAACTTAATAAGAAAAATGTTGATATCTGGCTATAGAAGTCGATTTTTGACAAAATTTTCGACCTTACTAGACGGGGAATCGATTGCGCGCATTTTTGGGGCATGAAAAAATTTATCCAAAATTTTGTCAAAAATCGACTTATATAGCCAGATATCAATGTTTTTCTTATTAAGTTACATCCTTGAAAACCGCGATTTCTTGAAAAGTCTGTTATTGGCACGAAAACATGAGTTTCGTTTAAAAAGTCCGATTGGATCGTATTCACCATACACTCTTTACCACAACTGAAAAACATTTCCTCAAAAAAGAGTAAAAAATGCCGATTTTAGATGTATTTTTGGGGTCACAAATACTTATGAAACAACCTAATATAAAACTTAGTTCAAACAAGCCTATGAATATGCCACTGCGATTCAAGGAATCACTCTAACCGCAATGATCCCATTTGTAATCGGCACCCCTGGGTTCGAAAATAAAACGGTGGCCGAACAAGAGATGGCAACAGAAAAGTTGATAATTAGAGCGAAAACTGCGCTAGAAGACTCTGTAAAAGTCCTAGAAAAATTTTTTCCTGAATGGATAGGAGCCTAACAGTTGTAAGAAGAATTTTGTTTTGATAATTATTAATCGTAAAAATGTTATTTTTATTCGGAATAAAAATATTGGCAGTATCATTTTCGTAAAATTGTTTTCGTACGGTACTTTTCGTAAAATTATTTTTCGTACGGACTTTTCGTACAGGTACTTTTCGCACAAATATAAAAGGGGCGGGGCAAAATTACTTACTAAGGGGGCGAAAATTCTTCACCTAAGGAGCAATTTATGCGAGGATATACCGCCTCTTACGAGAGGACTTTTGCCTCCTCCCCCATGTATTTGTACGAAAAGTACATGAACGAAAAGTTTGTACGAAAAAAATAAAAAACTTGAATGTTGATGGATTTACACAATCTTTAAAGCTAGATTCAATTTCCTAGGCCAAGGTTCATGTGTAACATGGGAAGATGCAGAAAAATTGTGTCTGAAAATTGCGTAATGGTGCATTCTTCAAGTATAGCAAAAGACCGTGCTTTTGGTTTTTAAACCAAGAATGGGATGGCATGCATTGTCATTCCAGGATTTGCTTGCACGATTTTGTTAATGGGGAGGAGGGGTAACATTTAGGGACTGATCTCTGAAAAAATTTTTTGCCAAAACATGATGTTCCGCGTAGTTTTTTGCCCTAAGATGGATCCAAATTTGAGAAGGGTCTTTCCAGTGTTAAATATTGGTCTACTAAATCGATACTCGACTGCAATTTTTTGATGTAAAAAAGTTTTGTGCTGATTTTTTGGTCGACATCTTTTACCCTATGATAGAGAGAAATTTCTCTCGTCTCTCTGCCTCGCCAAATTATTGTACAACAGATACACACAAACCGTCGGAAATAATATAAAAAGAACAAAAAAGGACGTAAAAGAGCAAAAAAGGACGTATAGCAAATCAAGTTAATTGTAGTTTTATTTTTTTTACTTGTAGATTTTCGTATAAAAGCCTTCAAAGGCGGGACAAACATTTGTTAATCTTTGATTTTTTGAAACCATTTCGGCTCTTATTCAACATGGTCTAAAATCGAAAAATTTTCTCAAAAATGACTCTATTAGGGGTAATTTCATGCGGGAAACACGTTGGCGATGTTAATTTTGCGTAAAAACGATTTTTTAGAGAAATCGAGTCATATCATTGAAGACCAAGAATAAGTACATATTTCGAAAAAGCTAATATGCAAAAATTCGATTTTCTAAAAAATGGAGCGCGTTTTTACGCGAAAATAACATCGCCAACGTGTTTCCCGCATAAAATTACCCCTAATAGAGTCATTTTTGAGAAAATTTTGAAAAATAATAAAATTTTTCGAGTTTAGACACCACGTTCAATGGGGTATAAGAGCCGACAGTAGCTCCGATTTTTTTATAAGTACTGAACCGAGATTGTTTAACTTGAATACTTTTTAAAGGACCAGTCTAATTTTGGGGAATCGATGCCATGTGATAGAGCACAAAATTTGGAGCATTTTTTGCTTTTACGGCACTACTTGGAAATCTAACCGTAAAAAGTTATGTGCGAAACAAAAAAATTTTCAAATGAATTTGACATTGAAACGAAAAGCTTGTTCATCAATCAGATTGTTTATTGAGACGATTTAATAAATCATTATAAAACTCAAAATCCTTGAACATTGGGTAAAAATACCAAAACTATCAAATTTGAACAGTATTTTGGGTTATTGAAACAAAAACCCTGATTTCATGTTTTCGTTTCAATAACCCAAAATATTGTTCAAATTCAATAGTTTTGGTGTCAACTTATTCGTCTCAGCGAGCTATAAAAGGTACTGTATTTAGTTTTTCCCAAATGTTCAAGGATTTTGAATTTTATAATGTTTTATTAAATCGTTTCAATAAACAATCTGGTTGATCAACAAGCTCTTCGTTTCAATGTTCAAACTCATTTGAAAGTTTTTTTGTTTTGCTCATAACTTTTAATCGCTAGATTTTCAAGTAGTGTCGTAAAATCAAAAAATACTCCAAATTTTGCGTTCTATTACATGGCATCAATTCCTCAAAAGTACACTGGTCCTTTAAAAAATTTTTCTTTTTTTCTGAAATGTCTATAATTAAATGTCTTCCATCACTTTTAAAAGAACAAGTGTCCACCACTAATTTGACCTACGAATGGATATTAGACAAGTTGGAAAGATATGACCCGAGTTTTAATCAAATTATGGCTGGACATATAGTCAACATGGTGAGTTTTTCAAATGTTCTTAGGAAATCATCGAAAATTTTAATTTGGGCAGTTGTTTCATGTTTTTTCAACCCGAAAATTTTTTTCAAAAATGACCCTATTAGGGCTAATTTTATGCGAGGAAATCGACACTTCTGCAACGCTTGAAAACGCTTCCCTCACCCTGAATCAGGGAATCGGAGTGTGTGTTTTGAAGCGATGACCAATTGTTTTCTATAATACATCACTTTTTCTTTGATTCAGGACCAAGGAAGCGTTTTCAAGCATCGGGAATGCGCGCAATCGAATCCCAGTATAAATTTAGACCCAGAAATTCATTTTCAGGAAGAAAATCTAAAAATTTTCGATTTTCGCTTTAATACACACACTCCGATTTTTTGATTCAGAGAAGTGTTTTCAAGCGTTGGAAATACGCGCAATCGATTCCTCGTATAAAATTAGCCCTAATAGGATCATTTTTGAAAAAATTTCGAGTCGTAAAAACATGAAACAATCGCCCAAATTCGGTTTTTTTATATACCCTGTAAATAATTATAATCGTAGATAACTGCCAAAGATGTTTGTAACAACCAAGGATTTATAGCGAAAATTTATAAAACTAGCATTTTTGTCGAAAATCAAGAAGAACCCATTTACAAA